>JANAVB010021595.1:5420268-5657768 GCA_029216955.1 Iris pallida | reverse complement strand
TTGAGCTTATGAAGTACGATCTCGGGGTTTAGCCTTGGCATGTCTTCATAGCTCCAGGCAAAGACGTCGATGTATTCTTTGACGAGTTGCAACAAGGACTCCCGTTCGCCATCTGTCAGGCTTTTACTGACGAAGATTGGCTTTGGAGAGGATTCATCACCGAGGTTGACTTGCATGACCTCATCTTCAGTGGGAGAATCATGAAGTTCAAAGCGTTTCTCCTATTGTGTATCCAGTTGTTGGACCCATGGCTCCAATTCAAGAGGTTCTAGTAGATCCTCATCTTCCTCTTCAATATCAGCGGATGCCATGTTGACAGATAATGTCTTCCTGAACATATCTCCAATGCTGTCATCGGAATCGTATATAGGTGATTCAGATGGGTGAGAATGCCACTCGCATTCCTTATCGGAGCTCTCGGGCATTATTGCTAGTGTAACATAATCGAGGCCATATTTGGACTTGCCGTAGTAATCCTGAGGTTTTCCAGATGGAGTTGACAGCTGCAGAGGTGATCGCCGACCGTTGCCGTAATTCAGACCTGGGGTAGCCTCCATGTCATACCCCTGCTATTGTATGAAGTACTTGGCCTGGGGACTATACAGGTAGAGCGGTAGTCTCCCGGTATCGGGTTCGAGATCAAACTCTTGAGGCATGAAGGGATGAGGACCTTCTTTTCGGCCAAAGATGATCGTGTGATCCCCTTCTCTTCTGCCTGGGACTAAGAAGTAGGCATCTTTAATGGGAGTAAGTCGGTTTGCGATATGGACAGTTGTCACCTGTGTGTGTAGGTTAATATCCCGACCGAGTCCCGCAGTATACATCAGATTGAGTTTATTACACTCAGGATAGTTCAATGGCAGCCTCTTATTGATGAAATAAGGAATTTTTCTACGGAGATTACATCATCAGGAGAGGGACTATCCACCTTTGCAACCAGATACTTTGCGAGTTCTGCATCCTCTTCAGCTACCTCCTGCGTGACCGGAGGTTGGGACGCTGTCTTGGACAACTTGACCACCAAGGGTTCAGCTTATGGCATTGGTTTCAACGAGGGTGTCGGATCGACACTTGGTTGTCGGCTTGTCGTGGGAAGACGGATGACCATCGACTCGACAGGGGACTTTGTATCTTCCGGTTGCTTTTGACTAGATCTTGCCAATCGGATCACCATCGGCTCCCCAGAGGGCCTTTCTGCTTCCGGTCGCCTTTGATTGGATTTGTCAATTACATCACCATTGGCCCTATAACGGGTTCTTGCCTGGTCCTTGGGAGTCTGATGACCATCGGCTCCAACTGTGCAGTTGGGGTGGGGGAACCGGGCACCTCTTTATGCAAAGTTGCGACAAGGGGCACGACTTTGCCTGGTTTACGGACCTGGAGATGAGTTCTCAAGGGTTCCTCTGGCCCTTTGACGGCCTCCAGTTCGTCAGTTACGTGTTTCTTAGATTCGTTATATAAACACGCCTCCGAAGAGTAATAAGACTCAACCCCTTTGAAGGGATCGATGTTGACGAATTCAGTCTTCACGAAGCCATGCTTACTGACATACTTGAAGCTCTGGTGGAGGGTGGATGGTACGATCATATAGTCATGTATCCACGGACGCCCCAAGAGGATGTTGTAGGATGTGTCTGCATCTATGACGTAGCATGTAACCTCTGTCCTCAGGTCGTCGATCTGACATTTCAATTGGATCTTTCCTAAGGGATAGCTCCTTCCTGAGTTGAAACCGCTAATGGCGGTGTTGGTCGCCGTTAGCCGATGCATAGGGATGCCGAGGACTTGAAGTAAGCTTTTCGGAATGATGCTTATCGACGAGCCAGGACCGATGTACATCTGATCCACCTTGATGTCGCCTATATATCCAGTGTAGTACAAGGGGCGATCATGCATGTTGGTCTTGATCAGCATGTCCTATTGGATGAATACGATATTGGCCATTGTATCCACACTGTTGCTGTCCTGGAGATCTGCAAACGAGTCTTCCCCTATAGGTTTGACCTGGGCTAAGTAACCGTCAACATTCTGGAGCGCTTCGCTCAATGCGACACGAAGATCCTTAGAGAGCCTTAGGAGCTCATATAATGACAACTTTGCCGGCGTATTAGCCAGTTGTGCTAATATGTCAAAGTTGTAAGGTCTCTCCATCCCTTGAGGTACCTCTTTACGGAGCGACCTGTCGAAGCGGTTTCCTTCGGCTTGGACCTGTCTGTCGATGGAGGCTGAGATGGTCCCGGAACATCAGTAGCGGCCAGCGTTGCCGGTTGAGGGTCTTCAACTGAACTACCTGGAGTGGGCTGGACTTGTGCCCCAGACCGGGTAACAACAGCCGCCGCTTCCTCAGCTTCGGTTGAAATTATGTGGCAGGATCTGGACATCCTGTCCTTCTTCTTGTTGGCTGGAGATGACACTGCCTGGATAACTTCGGGCACTAAGTCGGGGTGCACCGATATAATCTCTCCTCGTGACGTGGTAAGAGGTACCAAGCTAGTCGTCTGGTCCTGGACGGAGGAAAGATTAGTAACCTCCATCGTTGCCCGGAGGATAGGTATTACCCCGTCTTGAGTGCTTATTGGAGGAAAGTTGTCGAACTGAATTGACACCATATTTGCCGCCACGGTAACCTCTTCAAACTCTAGCGACAGAGCTTTGGAGTCGATAAGATTCTAGATGTACCGCTTTAATTGAAAGCAGTCTTGAGTGGCATGATGAACACAGCGGTAAAAATGGCAGTATTTTGGGTCCTCCATCTCTGCCGCTCGGGGCTCGCGCCTTGGTGGATGGAGTTGGATCCTGTCCCCTTGCAAGAGCATGTCAAAGATAGGCTTGACATGACTATCTTCGAATGAGTAATTGACCTGGGGCCACTGAGCTTATGTCTGCTTTTGTTCAGGCTTCTTGGTCGTATCGACGACCAGGGCCTGTTTGCCCTTATTGTCTCGGTTATTGGAGGTGTCGTCAGTATTGTTGTTATTGGAGGCAGTACCAAGATGTTTGCTTTTGACCTCTCCGTCTGTGATGTGTAATCCCAGCTGGCGAGCCTTCGTTAACTTTGTCTCCGCATTAGTGGCGCTTATGATGAAGGTCGTCCAATCTCTGAACTGATCTTCACCCATCCAGAGGCTGATTGCGGGGAGCAACTTCTTCTGGCAGATTTTAATCAAGGAGCTTTCGGAATTGCCTTGGGGCTATCTTATTGCAGTTTGGCGGAACCGCTCAATATAGTTTTTTGTCAGCTCCCTCTCTCCCTGAACGACGTCCATGAGGGAAAACATTGGCATATCATGTCCCACTTTGTAGAATCGTTCTAGGAACATGTGCTTAAAGCCGTAAAAAAATGGATGCAGTTGTCAGGAAGGTTGTGATACCAGTCGAATGCGATCCCTTCTAATGCTCCGATGAATAATCGTGTGAGGATGGCGTCACTATCCCGCAAGTGGTCGGTAGTGACCTCGAAATAAGTCATATATCGACTAGCAGAGGACTTTTCGTCATATGAATCGACATGAAACGGCTTGTACTGTGGTGGAAAATGCACATCTCTCCATGCAACGGGATACGACTGCCGTATTATGAGGTCCCAGGAGGAATCTCGGGCATTGAACATTGCCCGAAGCTCCTGGACTTCTCTAATTTCCTCCCTTGCTTCATCTACAGCTGAAGGAGCGGAGACTCCTAGAGGATTGTCATCCAAAGGAGGAGCGCTTGTGTTGGAGTCCGCATTGATTATGGGTCCCAAGCTTGTTTATCCAGGCGTCCTTGTTGGTTGAGTCAGCAAGGCAGCTTTGATTTCATCCACTGACTTGACCAAGGACAGGAGCATGGCTTCAAGTACTTCTAGATGTTGTCGATCAGTAGGTGCTTCATGATTATCGTCGACCATAAAGACTATCCGTACGTGGGTAGAAGTGGAAGGGATCGTAGCAGAGGTGCTCTCTATGTCGTACCCTCATACCGAGAAATCGTCGGGGAATATCGGAATGTCTTCCTCCTCGGACTCGGAAGGGGTGCTACCCTCTGAGCAGGAAGCTGCATCGTCTTGGCGAGGGCGGTCATCCTCAGGGACGTCCATGTCTATTGCATAATTCCAGTGGATAGCTAGCCCCTGTGTATGCTCTTGGAACACCGGGTTGTCGTATACTTTGAGAGGACTGCTACCCCGGCCTCATCTTACCCCCAGGGAGGTCAAGGATGCACCTCCAGGTGTTGAAAGCTTTTTTTGGATCGAGTGCCTAGGTAGACACCCCCTGTGGTTGTCGGTGGCAGTCCTCCAGACGAGAGTTTCCTTGTAATGATGGCGGAGATTATCGGTGGCAGTCCTCCAGACGAGAGTTTCATGTAATGCTGGCGGAGATTGTCGGGCTAGAAGAGCCTATCTTCTTCCTTTCCTTGCCGGAAAGAACCTTTCGGGTTGAATTACAGGAGGCGAATGGAAATTCCTCGTCTCCCGGGATTTGTACATGTTTCTAAAGTTGTTGTTAGAAAGGTGCTGGCTACTGCAGTCTTTGGAAAATGGACTGCCGATCATCAGGTGTCACCGACTTGTCGTAGCAGCAGTTGATGATGACTTGGGTGGAACGACGTCCCGAGAGGGGCTCATCGCACGCCAAGGTTTCTCTCTTCTCCTTGCGTTTGTGAGTAATCACCTCTCGTAAGTCGGTAGCGGATTGATCTACCTTTGTATCCCATTTGTGGACTCGGGTATTCCAAGCACCCGGGTGCGTAGGTGTTATGTTTGCTCCTTGATATGAGGCTAGTAAAAGCACCTGCTCTTGATCATTGGAGGAAGACTTTTGAGACCCACCCTGTCTGTTAGCCCTGGGGGACTGGACGTAGGTGTTTCTGTACAACTTTTCATCATGAGCCCATATAACAGTTAACGGTGCTCGCTGACGGTCAGCAACTTGGACAATTAACTGGGCTTGTTGGGCCCGTACTGCCCTAGACTTCTTTGACTTAACACCCGAAGGCACATACTAAAAAGTGTCCAGATTGATACATCCCACATTCTCAATGGGCCGTATAGAGTCGGGCCTGCTTGAGAGACGGTCGAACACAGAGCTTCTGACAGGGCTGAATGAGACACTCTGCCTACGGCCAGGATTGGCTGCCGCATGGGCCATCTGTCTGCGGCCAAAGTTGGCTGCCGCATGGGCGATCTGCCAGCGGCCAGAGTTGGTTGCCGCATGGGCGATCTGTCTGCCGCCCGAGTTGGCTGTCGCATGAGTCATCTGCCCATCTCTCTTATGCGGCCTCTTCCTCGTCCGTATGGATTTCCCTTGGGCTCCAAAAACTCAGTATCGTAGTATTTTCCTTTGCTGAATTTTGGGACAGTGGGGTTATCTGCGGTCGGAAGCAAGGCCGCAGGAGAGTCTTGACCATCGTCTTGGGTCGTAAAAGGAGTTTCTTCGAGAACCTGGTTCGGGGCAACAGTTTTGCGCTTCGACATGCTGCGGGCTCTCTTTGGGTTGGCTCGCTTCTACGATGGACTGGCGCTCCCTTCAGAGAGCATTTCTTCGAATGCTCGTTGGTCAAATCGAACCACGAGCATTTGCTGTGTGTAGCCGAGCTTGGACGTGTCAGATTGCGTCACCAACTTCTTATCAGAAGAGAAGGATGTCTCCAGCAGAGTCACCATCGTGTTTGCCATTAAATATCAAGTACAACAAAATTACAAATGAATTGAACTTGATTGCAAACTCACTTATACAAGAGAAAGCCTAGAAAGAAAGCCTAGGAAATAATCTAAGTACAATTGTTTAGTTTTGATTCTGGGGTTTACGATAGAGGCTCGGGAAAGTGTAGCAACTCTGTCTTACTCCTTGGACTATCTGACGCGCTCCTTGCTCTCGAAGAAATTGCCCTTCTTAGGTTACCAGCCTTGGATTACCAACTATTTACCTGGGTGTGGTACCATGCTATTTATAGTGTTTTCTGCAATAGCAGATTTTTGGGCCGCATAAAGGGCTACGTGCCACGTGTCTCTCACGACGCACAAAGACTCGATCTCGGGCTGCCAGCTGGTGGAGGTTGTTGAGATTTTGTTGTAGCGAATCTGGGTAGTTGAGACTTGGTCAGCCTGCCACGTATCTCATCGCAAGATAGGATCAGTCTGCTTGAGTCATTTTGAGCCGCATAGGCCCTTCAGAGTTTGGCCATGCTGGGCCGCATATGACTTATGCGGTAGTCTCCCTTAGTCCGCATGTAGCTTGGGGACTTTTGAACCGCATAGGTTCTATATTCTGGGCCGCATAAAGCTCATGCGGCTCAGATTGCAATTACCCTTGGCCGCATGAAGTACATAGATTGAGCCGCATATGGTTCATGCGGATCGGGTCGCAGTCCTTTTGGCCGCATGGCCATGTTCAGTCCAATCATGTCTTATCTTCTTTTTGTCAGAGTGTCAGAGTTGTCAGAGCTGTCAGAGCTGTCAGTCTTGCCAAAGTTTGTCATCTTTATCAGACCAGAGTTTTGTCAGCTTTATCAGAAGGATTGATCAGCTTGGTCGCGTAAGTAACTATTCTCTCTGCGGCTCAAAAGTCAGTCTGGTGACGATGGGCCGCAGGGGGCGTGCTGAGTCTGTCATGCGGCTTTTCTTTATGCGGGTTAATTTGTTCCAGAGTACTTATGCGGTCAGTTGTGATCCGCATGAACCCCATATTTTCCATGCTTCTATAAGTATAAAGTAAATATTTTACTTACAAAAAGTCGTAAAATACTTCGTGTCGTGATTTGGCAAACTTTATTTATTTATTATAAAAAGGCTGTTTTATTTTATTTTATCGATAATTTAGGAAACTATGTTTTATATAAATATTCTATTTGCATGCGAGGCATATGAAATTAAATTCATGTCTACTTTGATTTTCAAAAACTATTTATAACTATTTATTTATTTATATTTTTGTGATTTTGAATTTTTTGTTATTAGATTTTTATTATTTGCAAAAATATATTTTAAAATTGTTTGATTAAGTATTTTATTACTTATGGAGATTTAAATTGGAAAGTGATTTTATTAATTTTACTTAGATTATTTAATTTAAATATGGGATTTATCTATATTAATTTGGATTGGATTTATATAGATTTAAATTAGAATTTGATTTGGATTTGATTGAATTAGTTTTAAATCGATTTGAATTAATATGTGATTTATCTTATGGGAGTTTAAAATCCTAGTCCTTATTTAACTAGGAGCCCCACCTCCTATATAAGGAGAGCCTCGTTGCTCAGGTGAAAAAGATTAGAGAAATGCTTTACGTAGCGCAGGACAGACAGAAGCATTGGGCCGATAGTCATAGGAGACCATTGGAGCTTGAGGTAAGAATATAGTATTGTAAAGTTATGGATTATATCATAATAGTTGGTTATGTGGTCAACATGGAAGACTTAGTGTTTTTAAAGATTTCTCCTACATATGGCACGATTCGATTTGAAAAATATGGAAAGCTTAGTCCAAGCTAAATCAGGCCATTTTATATTGTGGAGCGAGTGGGCGTAGTAGCTTATAGACTTGCTTTGTGTCACGACCCGCATCTAAAATTTGGACATGAGTCGTGGGTACGTCCAGCCTACGCTGCAGTGTCAGCAGTAGAATGCTGTCTAACCTCTACAATTTTATTAAACACAACAACGCAATTTATATATATTTCATATCAGTTCCAATTTTACAGTTGAATCAAGAGCAACGAAATATACTCAACACAGCTAGAGGGAACAAATGGAAAATAAAAATAAATAATCTCAAAGAGTCAAATATTACTAAATGTCAAACCACTAATCCAAACTTAAATAGTCCTCAAATGAAATAAACAAATAAAAAGGTTCTAGGAGACAAATTTGGCCAAAACTAGATACCATCTAACTAACTGTCATCGATAGATGGCAACTCTGCTAAGGTTGCGTCCAGATCATCTGGTATGCCAAAAAAAAATCTGTAAACATAGTGACATAGTACATGATAAAGAAGACAAGATAAAACAAGTAAATCGACTACTATCTTTATGTGTTAAAATATCATGTTCGTTATATGAACGGTTAAGGGGCAAATCCGGCCAACTGCAAGTGTCGTGTGCGGTTACAGTTCTCCATGAATGACAAATAGGATGGAAAGGGTAGTTCACACATCTACTAAGATATTTCTTCGCCCGATTAGTACTTATGGACTCGAACAAGTCACGGACGCGGTAATCATGTGAATGGTAATCAAGAAATATAACATGTACGGATCCATGATACTAATCTCGTGTAACAAGCGTGCCAGCAAAGCAGGAGTTGCATATGTATAATATGTAATAGAAAAACTATCAAGATTCGAAAGCAATCAGTATATGTACTTGCCTGTGGTCCTGAGCTGCGGATACGAGTCAGAGTCCGAGTCAAAGTCCAAGAACGTATATTTAGAATTTAACGAAATTAATAAACCACTTTGGAAAATATGCATCAACCCTATCTAACATCTCTTTGCCCCTTAAGTTCACTTATACTCTTTTGAATAAACCGATCTGCATCTATCCCTCTTGGTTACTTATATCTATATTCTTATCTAGGCTAGGTAGCCTAGGACACTTGCCCAATATTTGCTTTATCATTTGACACCAGGATGCCCACCCTTGTCACTCAATTAAGTACTAATGGATTACTATGCCTTACCATAGGCCTACCCAGGTGACCCTCAACTGTTGCTTTTAGCATGGCAGGACAGTTTCAGTATGCACCTTAGGATGCACCCTATACTCTCTATCACAAGGCACATAACTTAGATGTATTCTCTTTCTATGTGGTCACTACCAATGTACCTACTTGTAACGCCTCAGTCCCAAAATACTTAGGACTAAGTACGTAGACATGTCAGCTGTATACATACGAAGTATACTCCAATATATGGAAACCTCGTATGTATCCATAAGCTGTAAAATACAGTAAACTAAGACAACTAAATCTCATCCACCAAATAAGAGAATAATAATAGGAATCAACTATGAAATTTGTCATTTATACATGCAGTTGGGCGGAGACAAATCCACTACCAACTATTTAAATGAAAGAAAATATATGAGGTAATGATCGATAGAATGACAAGATGACCTAAGAGCAATCCTCTTCGAAGGAATAGAGAAGATCACAGCCATGGCTTGAATACCTGGGAAGGACAATAGCACACACCTGGAGAGATAACCAGGTCCTCGGAGGGACGTAACAAGAAACATAAAGAACATGCCACATAACTGAATATATAAATATGTCACCAGCCACAAGTAAAGTAAAATAGTCCCAATCGTAACAAGATCTAATATCTCATCATCGAAACAGTGGGCTACCCCTACAACCAAACAAGGACAAGGGGTAGAAAACTATTCTGCGAAGTGACATTGTCCCAAGCTACTAATAGAACGGGGGTGACATGACATTGACTAGGGTTACCTAACCATTCTAATGTGTTTATGCAGTTAAGAACAAACCTTTCATCGCATGAGCCCTGGCTGTAAATGGGATCTGGTATAGTCCGCTCTTGGGCACCAATGACCTAAGCACATGGCGTTCAAAAATGACAGTGGCCAACCTGAGGGGATAAGCATACCCGTATCTCCAGCGGAGCTTCCGGATTACAAGGGAATGTGTAATAGAAGCCCATACGACAAAAAAATGTTCTTCCCACCCGATGCACCTATCTAGGTCGCATCCGCAATCATGTACCTCTACTAACTGCTAAGTCTCCTAACATGCCTCTAGTAGCAGTTAGACCTAACACATGCGCACGAGTGATCAGCTAACACGCAAGGACCTCTACATGCTACTCATCTCACACATAATCGTAGTACAACTGTGTCGAGGGATATGTGATACACTACAAACGGTAGTCCCTTAACTCTAAGTCCATATGCAATCAAAGGATAATAAATAAAGTAAGCTAATATCACTGAGCAGACATAAATTGGGAACTGTAATAATGGCACAGCTAGAAGAACTGAATATAAATGAACAGTGATATGTAATAAATAAAATACAGACTAATTATAAACAGTAAATTATGGCAAGGTATCTTGCCTGAGGTTGTGTGTAAAAGGGCGACGTCCAATAGCTCGAACCATCAGAATAGTGAAGCGATGAAATCCAAATCTTGCATACGTCCTCGGATGCTGAAATAAATGCCACGAACGTGTTTGGAATAAAAGATATGTCTAGGAAATGCCTGTTCAAAAGTCCAATTCTAGAACAGGGGAAAAATCGTAATTTCGGGTCAAAACGATATCCGCCGTTGGACCCATTTTGCACCGAAATGCGTGCCAAAACCTGCGGCCCTAAGACATCAAACAACATGTCTACAGTTCCGGTTTGAGGAGACGAACCCAACGGTATGTCCAATTTGGATTCTGATGAGCCATGCACAAATTTTCCCGTTGGAGCGGGTCGCGGGCCCGCCAAATAGGCGTTCAGGTCGACCTTCTCAGATTCGGACCAAACATGGCACATAGGACCAGAATTTTGATACGGTCCTGCTGGCATAAGTTTTGTCTAGATTCGACAATCATACACGAATTTATGGCCAAGTTTACAAAAGGTCGATACGGGGTATCTCGATAGATACGCACTTATTTCGTTGCGCATACGCAACAAAATCGGGTTCCGTTAGTTCCTACACGTCGGCAACATCCATACGTGCCTTTCGATGCGTATAGTATGCAACCACGTCGCCCGGTTTGTCGGGGCGCACGCCGTATCGGTAAATTTTTATGTTTTTGATAACTGATTTTTTTTAATGTTTTCTCCATTTTCATTTCAGTTTAACTGGATGTATTCTAGATGGAATTAAAATATTAAAATAGCATTTAGAAGCTGTACAGGTTGTCGTTAAACCCCTTCAGGTAGTTTTCTAAGTTAACCGATGGATTGACGAATAATCGCCTTCTAAAGTACATCTCTGGAATTGAAACTCTGTTCGATTTGGGACAGTTTTTCCTTCGATTTCTGAATCAATTCGCGCCACATTCATTATGAAATAAAATAATGTAATTGTAGGGTCTTGCAGGGGTTTAGATCGATTACATACCAGAAAAAGTAGATCGGCAAATGATCCACTATGCGACGAACAAACTCGCCAGAAAGATTGGGTCAGGCATTGTTTTCTTGTCGCGGTTGTGCTCGTTCCCGGCGGCTCCACCGCGGCTGCGACTGCGTCTAGTTGCCGTCCGGCCAGTCGAAGGTGGCACGGGGAGGTTGGGATCAGGTTGGAGCCGACAGGGAGGGTTTAGAGGTTTTTGTGTCGAGAGAACTCTCTCTCTCTCTCTCTATCGCGTGTATATAGGTATGGGTGTAGTTGTTAGCTCGGGCTGGCATGGGCTTTATGTAGCATACTGTTCCGTAAGGAACAGTATGAGTTTTATGCTTTTTTTATTATAAATTCTTTCCATAATGATTTCTATTATAAAATATATCCTATTTTTTTAAGAAAAATCCATAAACTAGTTGCATACATAGTTTGTATAATTAAAATTCTAATTGATAATATATAAAAAATAGTCCAAGCACTTGTCTAATCATATCCATTTAAATCTAATATAGAGAAATATTTCTATACATCACAAGTACATAAATACGTATATAAAATTTATCGTATACACTAGATATATATATATATTCAAACTATTTAAAATAAATATTATCTAGTCAAATTTTAAGGGGTTTTACATCCTACCCAACTTATAAAAATTTCGTCCTCAAAATTAAAATAAAACTTAATAAATAGTATAACAATAAATCAAAAAAAAAATATAGTGAGGGCGAATATGACGGGAGAGCAAGTAGTCAGTTAGAAACTCGATTTTTTTTGTAAAGAGGGAGGAGATAGTCATAATAAATCCAAACTTACACTATTTCTACAAGAGAGGGATATTTGTTTAGTCTTTCACAGATTATGGGTATCCAGTCAATTGAGGTAATGGGTCAAAATTTCTTGGTAAAAAATCCAATGGGACGAAAATGGGCATCTATGGTTGTTCTATGGGGGAAGTGTGTCATACATGTGGTGTACTGAAATGGAGCGCAAGAAGGTTTGTTTGTACGGAACATGTATGTCAAGTATGTAGTTTGACTGGTCTAGCCCATGAATGTGAACTTTGTTCGAAGGGAACGACTCGTGTTGTGCTTCAAACATCAATGTCATGGTAGAGGTATCGGATGATATAGATAGAAGTGGATGTTATGAGTCACTAAATTTTTAGCCTAAGCGAAATCGATCTACCTTAATCATCTGCTAATTCAAGAATCCAGCGTTCTAGAGAGGCTTGTCTATACCCTAAGGGAATTCCTTTCTCGAAATTGAACTTAGGCACGATTCTATAATAGAACAAAATTTGAAGAATCAAGGTTTCTATCTTTCGTTGTGGTTATCTAAACGCACGAGCAAGGAATGCAGTATGAATATCACATCGTAACCTCTAACCAGATGGTATAAGAGTTATAAATGCCATCCTACATCTAAAAGAGAGAGGGGGTATGCTAAATGTAACACCCCAGAACCAGAATACTGGAGAGCGGGGGCATACATAGCCAGCTACGTATATTGAAATGGAATCTACCTCGCTATACAGTCACGGCTGTCTAGATACATGAGGATTTAAATATAAGCCATCAGTCTCTTATGGTCATGGACAAGCCTATTGTCTCAATCTCAAGCAAGTAAATGCAGTTACAAGATGTTAGAGCATCAAATATACAATAGTAAGGCGTCCCATACATTACATATTTGGATGATCATGAAGCTAGTCGTACAAAATGTGAAGACTAGCAAGAGTTTTAGTCATACATAATCAACCCTAGGATTCGTCAATCATGTTACAGCCCGTAGGCAGACAATAAGTAAAGTGCAATCGAGCTAACACGTGCTCGCCGGCTAAATGCCTCAAAAGAATATTCTTACAATAAAATGGGAGAGCAAAATAAAACCCACTCGTTGTCAGGGTTACGCCTGGTGGTCACCATTTGGCTGGAAGGTAGGGAGGTCCTCTGGAGCTACTCCGGTATCTGGCCATACAAAACCAGCTGGGTCAGATCCCAGAAAGAGCAAGTGCCACAAAGGAGGCTTCACTTAAGAACTAAAATCAGCAATTAGCACAAAAAATAATTATATAATAAAACTGGAGATATAGAAAATCATGATGATATACGATAAGATAACCATGGGACTATTTTGATAACCAAGTTACAACCCTTAAACCAAACAAGGATCGGGGTTGTAACCCTTCATCTGAACGGAACTTGGTTTTCTACCATTTATTGATAAAATAAAACACAAGCAATCAGGTCATGTTATAATCTTGTACAGGATCAGGACAAGACTAGACTGGGTTAGACTCCATCCAATCAATCACGACCAAGCAATAAGTACGACTTGATACTTTAACTAACTAGGGTTATCACAGGCCTAGTTACTAGCAAGATGCAATGAGATATTCCAATAGCCACAAGCCCTGCAGACTATCTAGGTTATCCAGGTCGAATATCCGTTCATGAAGGGTGCAACACATGACAGTGTGCTGGAAATGTGCCCTACTCGTCGGCAGGCTACAGGTCCACTTGCGTGCCCAGATAACGGGATTGCCTGTAGCTGGGAAATCTTTTCATGACTACTGGGTTATTCTAGTTATTAGCCTTAGTCAATTTTAGTAGGTACCCCTGACCGTGGTACTCAGGGGTCCCTGTCCTAGACATGATGCGAGACAGTATTGGTTCATTTATACAAATACAATCGTCCACGGTGTCCAGGCTATTTATTCTTGTCATGTCATGCTAGCCGTCGCAACAGCATTCAATAGTTCCCATCAAGCTTGCTTGTCATGTCTTGTCAAGTCATGTCATGTCATGTCAGTTCACTTATTATACCGTGCCATGTATAATTATCAGTCCAGTCATGCCAATCAATTTAAGTTATCAAGTCTGTGACAAGAGGTACAAGAACAATGAAACAACCGGGTGTGCATAGGGCTCAAGCCTCTACGCGAATAAAATTACGCTAGGCTATGAGGACCTGAGCGTAAAAATAGCTTTACGTGAGCAAGACACGGAGTTAGATAGCTCTACGCGAGCAAGGTTATGCGTGAGCAAGACCAAGGAAAGGTCGCTTCTACACGAGCGGGAGCCCTACGCGAGAGGGAACTCTACGCAGGCAAGGCTCTACACATAGCAAGCACCCTATTCAAGCGGAACTTTACGCGCATGAGCACCCAAGTGAAACTTTATGCACGCAAGGCTCTACGCGAGCGAGGCAGAGTCTACACGAGCGAGGCTCTACGCATGGGGCACTCTACGCTAGCGAGACTCTACGTGGCAGGAGAATACACGAGCGCGAGACTACGCGAGCGGGAAGGCCCCTGCGTAGAGTTCAAGTGAACTCGGCGTAGAAAGGATTACGCTGGCACGCAATGCGTGTGCGTAAAAGGGACACTATGCTGGCACGTTTAAGACGTGAGCGTAAAGGAGGAAATGCTACGCCAGCACGTTAAAACGTGTGCGTAAAGGAGGAAATGCTACGCTGGCACGTTAAACGTGTACGTAAAGGAGGAAATGCTATGCTGGCACGTAAGAACGTGTGCATAAAAACTTCATCTTCTCCCCAAGGCCAAGACAAGCAGGCGTAAAAGCTCAAGAGCTCAAGAAAAGCCCCATCTCGGCCAAGACTTAATGAAATCCAACCATTCCAAAACCAAACCTGCGTAACATCAGAATGTCTTCTACATAGAACTCTTAGTTTTAAAAACAAGCCATTTTAGTATGTCAAAACCGAAAAATTCAAAAATGTAGGAAACTTAGATCTACATGAAGTGAACCATGGGAATTAAAAATGCTAAATACTAAAGTGTCTTAGAATCTCGTGAGGAAGATAATGTAACAATAAAACTTGAGTTCCTCCATGAAGCAAGTTGCACTTGCCTACGGTGGTGCTCGGTGGAGAAGAAATGAGGAAGAAGAAAAGAAGTAGTAAATGAGTAATGAATGAGGAGAGAGAATGGTTGTTGGGTTAATAAATTAGGGATGGTGGTAGGTAGGGGTTTGCATATTAACCAAAACCGAGCCCAACCAAGCCGAACCCAACCGAACCCAATAAAGGCCAAGGCCAGGATAAACCACATGAACCAGGAAATGCTAACTAACCCATGCCAGTACAAAACCCAAGACTAGCCAGTCAAGACAAGTCGAACTAGGATGAACCCAAAATAACCCATGGCAAGATTAAACCAGGATCAAGCTAAGCAAGACAAGTCTAATTACAGGTCGGGATTCCGTACACGTATACCAAAATACGTAATACGAACTACGGACATTACAACTCTTTCCACCTTAGAAGAATTCCGTCCTTGAAATATAATTAAAAGGCTAGAGAGGCAAGGACAAGCTATATTAAGCAATCAATCAAACAATCAATCATGCAAGCAAGGAATCGAAGGCATGAGGTATAAGGAAGACATTAGACCTCACGGGTCAAACAGGTCGGGATATTACGATCGGATATCAACTTTACGCTCCTACGTTGACTCACCCAAAGAATGATGACCCCAAGCAACACGAACTAAACTAATAGTCTTGTTCTTGAGTATCTTCTCTCTCCGGTCCAATATGGATACGGGTCTCTCCTCATACGAAAGACTGGTACCAACAACCAATTTCAAATGATCAAGGACATGACTCAGATCCGGGATATACCATCGTAATTGGGATACATGGAAGTCATCATGCACCTCACGCAACGACGACGGAAGAGCGAAACGATAGGACACATCTCCTACTCTCTCTAGAATGTCGAATAGTACGATATACCTAGGACTGAGCTTTCCCCGTACGCCGAAACGAATGACGCCACGGGTAGACGAGATCCTGAGGAATACATGGTCGTCGACAAAAAATTCAAGGAGACGCCGATGAGAATCGGTCCAATGACGCTGGTGATCTTGTGCAACTCAAAGATGATCTCTGACTTGTCTGACCACCTCAATAGTTTGGGTTACCATCTCGGGACCAATCATTTGTCTCTTGTCGATATCATCCTAAGCTAAAGGAGATCTGTACTTCCTACCATACAGTGCCTCGAACGATACCATCTGGATGCTGGCTTGGAAACTGTTGTTATACGAGAACTCTACCAGGTGCAGGTGATCCTCCTATGAACCCCCGAAGTCGAGTGTACAAGATCTCAACATATCTTCCAAGGTTCGTATGGTACGCTCTGAATGACCATCTGTCTGCGGATGATAAGCTGAGCTGAACTGGAGGTGAGTTCCCAAACTCTCTTGTAGACTGCACCAAAAGTGCAACGTAAATATTGAATCTCTATCTGAGATGATACTGACTGGAACACCGTAAAATTTGATAATCTGCCTGAGGCACATCTCTGCTAGCTGAGCCATCGACTGATCAACTCTGAACGGAAGAAAGTGAGCCACCTTCGTGAGCCTATCTATAATAACCCAAATAACATCTCTCCCAGCCGGGGACCTAGGTAATCCAGTCACGAAATCCATGGTGATATGCTCCCGCTTCCATTCTGGAATCGAAAAAGGTTGAAAAAGTCCAGCCGGTCTCTGATGTTCAGCTTTAACTTGTTGGCAAACTAAACACCGAGAGACAAACCGGGCTATCTCCCTCTTCATGCCATTCCACCAAAAGTGCTGACGGATATCACGGTACATTTTCGTGCCATCGAGATGAATAGAATACTGCGAACTGTGAGCTTCTGCCATGATCTCCTGTCTGATATCTCCATTGGGTACACAAAGATGCCTTCCATGTCGAAGTGTACCATCCTTATGGGTACATAACTCTGGTCTTTGTCCTGCTACACATTCTGCCCTAAGCCGCTGAAGCTTAGAATCTGATGGCTGAGCTAACCTGATCCTCTCAACTATACTGGAATGAACTTGCATGCTGGCCATCAATACCACACTGGTAGGAAGGACAACTTTTATACCCATCTTCTAAAGATCTGCCAATAACTCTGGCTGCGCTGTTAGAAAATAAACTCTAGCTCTCATGCTTAATGCATCTGCAACAACGTTGGCCTTTCCAGGATGATACTGCAGGTTGATATCATAATCCACAAGCAGCTCTAGCCATCTTCTCTGACGTATGTTGAGATCCTTCTGAGTGAATACATACTTCAGGCTCTTGTAGTCGGTGAAAATCT
The DNA here is from genome assembly GCA_029216955.1 of Iris pallida. Lineage (NCBI taxonomy): Eukaryota > Viridiplantae > Streptophyta > Magnoliopsida > Asparagales > Iridaceae > Iris > Iris pallida. The sequence continues at coordinate 5,640,586 of JANAVB010021595.1, read as the reverse complement.
CCACCCTATCTCCATACAAGTAGTGTCTCCAAAGCTTAAGTGCAAAAACTACTACTGCCAACTCCAAGTCATGGGTCGGGTAATTCCTCTCATGATCACGAAGTTGACGTGACGCATAAGCTATTACCTTCCCATGCTGCATCAAAACACATCCTAATCCTCTGTCTGAAGCATCATAATATACTGAAAATCCTTCGGTCCCATCTGGAAGCGTGAGAATGGGTCCCATCATCAAGCCTCGCTTCAACTTCTCAAAAGAATCCTGACATTCTGTCGTCCAAACAAACTGCACATCTTTATGGGTCAACTGGGTCATAGGTGCTGAAATCCGAGCAAAATCTGAAATAAATTATCGGTAGTAGCCGGCCAAGCCAAGAAAGCTGCGAACTTTTGCCACTGTGCTGGGTACTGGCCATGTCTCAATGGCCACTATCTTCTGAGGATCCACCTCTACTCTTTCTCTAGTAATAATATGACCCAAGTACGAAATACGATCGAGCCAGAACTCGTATTTACTGAACTTGGCATATAACTGGTGCTCTCTGAGAATCTGAAGAACCACACGGAGATGCTGCTCATGCTCCGCTTCACTCTTGCTGTAGACCAGGATATCATCTATAAACACAATCACGAACTGATCCAAGTATGGCATGAAAATACGATTCATGAGGTCCATGAATACAGCCGGCGCATTGGTTGCTCCAAATAGCATAACAAGGAACTCCCAATGCCCATATCTAGATCTAAAAGTTGTCTTCGGGATGTCCTGCTCTCTGACTCTGATCTGATGGTATCCTGACCGCAAGTCAATCTTCGAAAATACTGCTACCCCCTTGAGTTGATCGAACAAGTCATCTATCCTCGGAAGAGGGTATCTGTTCTTGATTGTCACTGAGTTCAAGGTACGATAATCTACACATAATCTGGACATAGCATCCTTCTTTTTCATAAGAAGCATCGGGGCTCCCCAAGGCGATCCACTTGTACGAATGAATCCCTTGGTCCTGAGTTCTTCAATCATCTTGTACAATATCTCTAACTCTGACGGTGCCATCCTGTAGACTCTCTCTGACACTAGGGCTATCCCTGGGATCAAGTCGATAGTAAACTCGATCTCCCGCCCTGGCGACATTTCTGGAAGCTCTTCTAGGAAAACATCTGGAAACTCCTCGAGTATCCGGGGTAACTGTACTGCTGCTACTGCCATCCGTAATACTGGAGGAGAAGGTTCAACTTTGCCTCGAGAAAAGGAAAACTCTGGCTCGCTTGGAAGGCTAAAAACAACCTGCCAACATGGCAGTCTATTCTAGCATACTGGTTTCTTAACCAATCCATCCCTAAGACCACATCATAATCGGCCATCGGGAACTCTATCAATCTAGCGGGGAACTCTCAACCGCTAACCACGATCCGACACGAGGAAAATACTCTATCTACTCCCACAAGGCCATTACCAGTAAGTATATTGAGCCTTACTGATAACGACTCGAGCTCCAGTCCTATCCGTGTCATGAATCGTACAGACATGAATGAATGCAATGCACCAGAATCAAATAATACTGATGCTAGAGAGGAGTTGACGAGAATAGTTGTTTGCCATTGATTGTAAAAGAACAGAACAATTATCGGAGGACTGAACTTTAGACACACAATACAAACTCGCTCGTACAAAGAAAGCCTAGGAAAGAAAATCTAGGTACAATAATCTAAGTACAATTGTTTATTTTAGATTCTGGGGGGTGACGATAGAGGCTCGAGAAAGTGACGGCAGCTCTGCCTTACTCCTTGGACGATCGGGTGCAGCCTTGGCTCTGTAGAAGAACTGCTTGGCGTTGATGAAGAAATGCTCTCTTTATTCTCTCTGGATCCGAAGGGGTGTACTCTCTGTCTCTCTCTATCTGCTCTCTGTTCTTCTATTCTCTCTCCGTCTCTGTGTGTCTTCTCTCTCTCTTTTGTGTGCTTGTAACAAAGGAATGGCACCTTGCTATTTATAAGAGTGGGGGGCGTCATTAGGGTTTGCAATAATTACCCATTCTCAAAAGTCGGTGGTTAAGGATCGATGAATCTGGGCCGTTCATAATAGATTTGAGCAATTAATGTGATTGCATCAAATCTCTGTAGGCAATTAATGATGATTGCCATAAATCCTTATGATTTATTATGCCAAGCTTGGATCTTCTGCCACGTGTTCAATTTGATTGATTGCAAATGATCTGATTTGATCCTAATATTTTATTGGGATTTGTTGATGGATTTTGGTTGATTTGATGCCACGTGTCCCATTATCACGCCACGTGTCTTAACCGCGAGCCACTTAGAAAATCTGAGCCGCATGAGGACTGCTCCCCATTGAGCCGTATAAGGCTGGCCACGTGTCAAGGCTGCTTGGGAGTGGCCCCTGAACATTTGAACCGCATGGTGGTGATCTGAGCCGCATGAGCATAGGTGACCGCATGATGGGTGCTTTCTTCGTGAGCCGCATGGAGATAGTCCTCGTGAGCTGCATGGAGATAGCCTCTGCTTGAGCCGTATGGGGTAGTTCTCGTGAGCCGCATGGGATAGCTTCTGCCTGAGCCGCAAGGGTGGCCTCTGTCTGAGCCGCATGGGTGGCCTCTGTCTGATCCGCATACGACTGTCCACGTGTCAAGGCCGTATAAAGGTCTTTTAGGGTTTGACAGATTGTGTCAGAGATATCCTTCATTTTCCTAGGAGTCTGCCATTATGACAGAGTCATTATTGCATCTTTCTGTCATTGGTCAGAGCTGTCAGCCGTCAAGGCATTAAATACAGTAGAAGACAAAGGAAAGAGCTGTTGAGGACCACGTGGCTCCTCTCTGGTCCACATGGGACTATTCGAGCCGCATAGATGCTTGAGCCGCATGGGTCCCTGAGCCGCATGAGCTCTCTGAGCCGCATGGGGATCCTTGGCCGTATGAATCTTTCTTTATTCTTTTCTATGCTTCTATAAGACCCCCTTCAAAGTTTTCAATTTGCAAAATTGAAATACTTTGAATAAGAAGCATGGCTATGTATAAACTCTTCTGGCCGCATATGATGTCCTTGCCGCATGGATGTCCCAACCGTATAGCCTCCTCAGCCGCATTGGTCAATCAGCCGCATAGACCCTTTGGCCGCATGGACTGTCTGGCCGCATGAGCTCCTTGCCACATCATCCTGTCACGTGTGTAAATCTTTTGCATTAATTGCTGTTGATTTATCGTCAGTTTTAAGGCCACTTTTGGGAAAGGATCCCAAGAGTTTGGCCTTTATGTCAGTCGGCTTGTCTTTGAAAACCGAAGGGTCGGTTACTGTACGTGGATGGAGGCGCCTCTCTTTTGCCTATAAAAGATGAACGTGCTCAGTCGGAGAGACTTCTTCACTCTCTCTTTCGTCTTTGGCCCTAATTTTCTTCCTTAGTCTTCTTTTCTCCGACCGTCAGTACGATAATGGCCCCCAAGTCTTCCAAGGTTGCTTCCGCCGCTGCAAAGGGCAAGAAAGCGGCCTCCTCATCGGCCACTACGCCTGAAGTACCCCCCGATGTCCACCCTGGTTTTAAGGGTAAGGATTGGATTAAATGTTTTGGACTATAAACCCCATGGCTCTGTTGCATGATTTATACACAAGCCTTCATCCTTCATCTTTATTGAACTGCCCAAGTTTAATCATGATGAAACCGCTCTCGTATTCGAGCCGCAAGGGGCATGCCCTGTGTTTGAGCCGCATGAGAAGGACTTGAGCCGCATGAGCACTTTCTGGATTTAAACCGCATGAAGTCTCATTTGACCGAGACCGCATGTGCTCTGAACCGCAGAAAGCTTCACTAAGTCGTTCCGTATAAGCTCTTCTGCTAAACAGAACCGCATACGTTCAACTAACCGCATAAGTTCTATCGGAGCAGTGCTGTATGAAACTCAACTGAATCGGGCCGCATAAGGCTGCGTTGACTCGAGCCGCATAGGCTCTATCGAAGCTATGCCGCATAAGACCCAACTGAATTTGGGCCGCATAAGGCTTCGTTGATCCGAGCCGCATAGACTCACAGGAGCTTCTTTTTTAGAAACTTTCGTATTGACCATCTTTTGATCCTGTTTCTTTTGTCTTCTTTCAGTGAATCTGCTAACCAATCCAGCAAGAGAGCTTTTGGTGGGTTTAGCACATCATGCTGTGGGTGTATAGCTCGACGGCTTAGTTCGACATGTGTCAGATCAGCTTTCTACCAATGAGCCTTTGAGAGGTTGGGCGCCATCAATAACCAGCCTTTCCACTTTCTTTGCACTATGATGAACTCGGGGAGATTGGAAGGAGAGTTTCTGAAACCAGCCTTTCTCTTCGGGGATGCTCTATCCATAAAGAGCCCCCGAGTGTTGGACATATCTGAGAACTGGGACTTTACTGTGGACAGGGTGGAGATTCATATTCCCAAAATGGAACGTCATTTTTCCCTCTCGTGGTTCAATATGGTACCGCTGAGCAGGCAGATGGTGGGCTCCCTAACTCCAACCCAAGCGGGAATGTTCGTGGGCAACATCCACTATAACAGAAGTATGGGGTCGACATGTACGAGCAGGGACTCGGTTAGTCGAAGAGTGATGGGACTGATTCCGGGTACCTTCATAAACGTATCTGGTCCCAACTTTACTTTTACTCTGGCCGATACTTTCTTGAATCGGCTCGCTCGCAAGGGGTCTTATCCTATTGGCAGGTTGTCGTTGTTGAACTGGATAAACCCCATTCCTACGTGGGTCAACCTGACCTCATGGATTATGAGGAAATACGAAGAATTCCTTAGGGAGATTGACCTCTATTATGCCATCCGGGGCACCTGTTACGGGTTACCCATCAACAAGCCATTGTTCATGGCCCTTTTGGAAATGTATATCCGGAGGACAGGAACTTTCTTCGCGCCCGGAGGGGAGTTGGGACTTGCTCTCCATGAAATGTATGCTGTTTCTAAGCTGCCATGGGGGGGTGAGGCCTTCGAAGTATATACCCCAACAAACGAGGAATTCGAGGATCTGGATCGACGATTCCCGGGTTTTGTCATCGTATACCCGGAACTGCTATGCCACCACAGTATTTGCCACCAAACGGCTATCAAGAAGAACAATAGCTCAGAAGGGAACGCTCCCCATACTACGTCTTGGGTCGCGTATCTTTTCAAATTTAGTCCCTCTGGCCGGGTTTCTTCTCGAGGACCTCAGACCCAGGAGGAGATAAACAATCTGATGTCGAATGCCAAGAGGTCGAGGTCCACCGGTGATAAGTTTGGGAGTCGTACCGACTCCTTCAGCTATTTCTTCCACGGTACCCGGCAAATGTCTGAGAAGGCGCTCTTGGCCGGATTCTTGATGGTATGGCTACGAAACTGCATAGTCTCGGGAGGGGCAGGTTCTATTGAAAGGATCAGCCGCCACTTCATCCTTCCGACCGTGAAGCTGGTCTTCCGAGTCAGGCTGGCCCTTCTTCCGGCTATGGTATGTAGCATACACCACGTCCTTCGTGCTTTTTCGTCCAAAGTCATTGCTCGCGAGACGACACTAGACTTTGAACGAATAGAACTACCCTACCATTATTTAATGGGTTGGCTATTGATGCATTATCGGTCGTTGATGAGGCCCGGAGCAGACGATGGTGTTACCGATGATGACGCTTTCCTTTTCCGATACCATTGTCAGCCTTGGGAATTCAACACCATGCCAGCCTGTCGGAGGGCGTTGGCGAGAGTAGATGGGCCCGACTTCTTTGTGTCTGTCCCTCAATTTACTGCTAGAGAAGTGAGGGTTGTACACGTTGACGGCATTGAACCTCCCCTCCTCTTATCTGAAAAGATGCTTCTCTGGCTGCACAATATTCGTCCAGTGCACCTGGTATATCGTTACCGCAATAACGTGTGCCTGGAGCCCTACTTGCCTAGTAGGTTCTCTCGCCAGTTCAGGTACAGCCAGCTATTCTTTGATTGCCCCAGTGCTTGCCTAGGCTATGAGGGCAGTGTCCTTGACGGTATCCAGGCATGGCATTATTATAATACGGTTCATACCCGAGCTAGCTTCTCGGTCCCCGATGCTAATACGCAAGGGGAGATTTTGTACATGGCGGCCCTCTATCATGTTGCGGCGAGCAAACCTCCCGTAAATTTTGGCATGAGCACCAGCTTCATTGTCGAGACTGGCTTGGCAGAGAATCCCGAAGGGTCTAAGAAGAGAAAGAAAAAGGTGAATATGGTTCCTGTGCCGGACTCGGAGTCCACGACGGCGGGTGAAGAGGATGATGGGCAGGATGCCGATGATTTGACCCATCCCTCGGACGAGGAGGCGGAGGATCAGCCACTTATCGTACCGGATGACATGGTTACGGGACAGCTGCCTGCTATGCCTGGTCCTTCGTGCAAGCGAAGCAGGCGTATGTCTGCCGATAATAGCATAACCTACTCCACGAAGCGAGCTGCGGTAAGACGCCGCAGGCTGTTTTTTGATGATGCTGACGTTGTTTCTGAGGTGATTTTAATTTCAAATATCTTCTCCTTCTTTTTTCTGAACTATGGCCTAATTATTTCTTTTTGCTCTTGTAGGTGTCAGAGGAGTCGGTTTCTCGGGAACCGACCACTGAGGACGATCCGGCCCTGACCACTTTGGTCAATAATATATGCACCGCTATCATTTCTGCTGGGGTTCTTCCGGAGGTGGCCGAGGAGTCCCGCCTTGCTGAGACCTCAACCCATGGGGGCGGGGGGCTCTACTGTACCTGTCCCTGAGATAGCTAAATTTCAACGGGGTGATGCTGAACTGGTTGGCTCCCTTTCAGGGGTGGCTGGGGCAGAGGAACCGGTTGAATTCAACTTGGAAGTCACGGGCGGGGAGACTGCGTCAGTTGCGAGCGAGCTGCAGCCTCCATGCTCCTTCCCTGGTAAGATAAGCCTAATCTTAACTTGTGAGGAGGTCTATCTGCTATCCCATCGCATCCTTCGGGTTACGTCGATTGATGGTTGCTTTGGACGTACAGGTCTTGCCCCTTTATTGCTGGTGACGGACATTATCGGGGCAAACTTTACCGGGGGGATCTGATGGGAGTACGTGTGCCTTCTTTTCTTCCAACCTAAATTGAGGGGCCTCCGGCTGGGTCGGGTTCGGGGGCCCAAGTGGTGGCACAGCCAGGGCCGGGAATAATGCTTCCTGCGTCCTCCTCAGCGAATATGGTTTCGGGGGTTAACCTTTCCTCCTTGCCTAGTATCCAAGCTCTTCGGGCGACGGAAGAGGAGCTAGCTGCTATTCATGCATCTTTTCGCACAGAATTTGCTTCCTTGGTGGCAAGTTCCGATGCTACTCCTTCAACACTGCCAGCCACACTTCCTTTGACGCCATCCTCTACAGAAGTTTTGTATGAAGTATCCCAGGATGTGGTTGAGAGCTTTTAAACCGCCATCTGAAGAGAGGGGTCGAGGCAGCTGTGGAGAGGGGGACTCCCTTTGCTATGGCCTGTCAGTGCGCCGGTGGCCAAATCGACATCCTTAGAATACTCCCTGGTGGGGCGGGGTTAGCCGCGCTTCTGGAGCCGAAACTGCTAGAGGCCGATCGACTTGTGACCCAGTTTCATGTGCTGAGGCAGGCTGATTTGCCTGCGGCAATAGATCAAGAGTGCACTTTCCTCATAACTGCGGTGGAGAAGGTGAGGCTTGCTCGGGAATCGATCAAGCCGACCATACTGAAGGACCACCGGGATCTGTCTCTGTTATACGATCGATTGAGTCGTAGACATGAAGATTGTACGGCTCGGAAAGCGACCGCCTTCCGCGGGGTAATCGACACCAGGGAGCAGATCCTCGAACTCCAGAGAAAGCTGGCCTTTCTGGAGTCTGAGCTCGAAGCCGCCCGTACCGAAAAGGGACTTGTTATACAGGAAGCTGACAGGCTTAGTCGAGCTTCTGCCAATCTGGAGCTCGCCCTGAAGAAGATGGAAGATGGTTGGCAGGCACCTATGTATTTTGATGATGCGGAGCGGTTGTCCCAGGAAGCGGAGCACCGAGCTAAGCAGCGGATTGAACGGGGGACCGCCTTGGTGAAGGACCGCCTTCTGGAATTATGTAATGCCGAACTATAGTCGGCCTTTTCTTCTTTTGTTATGTTCTTTTTGAGAGGGACATGGTCCCAGAACATGTAATGCTTTTTTGGCTTCCAAATAAAAGAGTATACTTTATTCCACCCTTTATTTGTACTGCCTGTTGTGCTTGTGGTGTTGTTGTGGCATTTGTCCCGAATGGGGGACTTATTTGTGGACCTGTTACCCTTGGCATACCTTGATTTTAGGTACGGATAACAAGTTTGATGGGGATACCTAGAATAATTCCATGGCAAGGTGCTCATGGACGTTCCGGGTATCGGAAGAGAGAATGCCATGGAGCAGCTGGGCTCCCGGGGCATGATGAGGAATGGTGGGCCTGTACTAAGAAACTTAGCAAAGAATATTTGTGGGCCTATTATCCCTGGCGTACCCTGACTTAGGATACGGATAAAAGGATGACGGGGAACCAACATACTTACTCAGAGGTAATGAGGACATGGCAAGTATGAGGGTTTTACCATGGAGTCTTCCTACTCAGAGGTAATGAGGACATGGCAGGAGTGTACTCAACGGAGGATATTTGTGGACCTATTATTCTTGGCGTACCCAGGCTTAGGATATGGATAATAGGATGAAAAGGGAACCAACATACTTACTCAGAGGTAATGAGAACATGGAAAGTATGAGGGTTTTTATCGTAGAATCTTCCTACTCAGAGGTATGAGGACATGGCAGGAGTGGACTCAACGGAGGATATTTGTGGACCTATTATCCTTGGCGTATCCTGGCTTAGGATATGGATAATAGGGTGAAAAGGGAACCAACATACTTACTTAGAGGTAATGAGGACATGGCAAGTATGGGAGTTTTACCGTAGAATCTTCCTACTCAGAGGTAATGAGGACATGGTAGGAGTGGACTCAACGGAGGATATTTGTGGACCTATTATCCTTGGCGTACCCTGGGGTTTTTTTTGGTACAGATAATAAGTCGAGGGAGGACCAACATATTTACTCAGAGGTAATGAGGACATGGCAAATATGAGGGTTTCTTCGACGGAGCCTTCCCACTCAGAGGTAATGAGGACATGGCAGGAGTGGGCTCAATGAAGGGGGGTACATAGAACGACTCAGAGGTAATGAGGACATGGAAGTTCTATGTAAAGGGGTGATTTGTTTTTGGCGGAAGTGAAACAACTCAGAGGTAACATCGACAAGGTTAGAAATTTTATGGATCTGTTACCCTTTTTGTGCACTGGGAGTGCGGGTAGTAGATCATGAGGGAGGATCTCTTTCAGGAATAAAGTTCAGAGGTATGGTCATACATGACTTACTATCTGAAAGAGTGGCCGGAATATGTGTTCAGAGGCACCTGCGGGTACATAACTCGATAATCTGGGAGAGTTGGAATGTGAGTTCAGTGGTACCGGCGGGTACGTGACTCGATAATTTGGAGTTTGGAATATGAGTTCAGCGGCACCAGCGGATACATAACTTAATAATCTGGAGTGTTGCGGATGTGAGTTCAACGGTACCAGCGGGTACATAACTCGATAATCTGGAGTGTTGTGGTTGTGAGTTCAGCGGTACTAGCGGGTACATAACTCGATGATCTGGAGTGTTGTGGATGTGAGTTCAGTGGCACCAGCGGGTACATAACTCGATAATCTGGAAATGTCGTTTAGACATAATATTTTTTCAGGAACTTGCTGTTGACTGGCAGCATGAGCAAGTCTCCGTTTTGTTTTGCGAAGCGGTAAGCACCGTTGGAGAATACGGCCTCAATGATAAACGGACCTTCCCATTTTGGCTGGAATTTGTCGACAGTTTTATGAGTCATGACCATCAGCCTACGAACTGCCCGAACGAGGTTGCCCACTTGGAATGTTCTGATTTTAACCTTTTTGTTGAAGGCTCCGGAGATGCGTGCTTGGTATAGCTCGATTCGTTGTTGAGCCAAGAGGCGCTTTTCATCCAAGGCCTCCCACTCTTGTAGCCGGCGACGGTAGTTATCGTCCGTCGTCAATTGGTAAGTGAGAGCGACACGGAGCGAGGGTATTTGAGTCTCCAATGGGAGAACTGCCTCACTCACGTACACCAGGGAGAATGGTGTGTTCCCTGTGGCTGTTCGGACTGTGGTACGGTACGCCCATAAGCATTCACCAAGCTTCTCATTCCAGTCATGTTTGTTGGACGATACGAACTTCTTGAGAAGTTTGATGATTATTTTGTTGAATGCTTCTGCCAACCCATTCGCCGCTGGATTGTATGGCGTCGAAGCAATGTTCTGAATTCGGTGTTTATCGCAGAAGCGATAGAAGGTGTGGCTTACAAACTGCGGACCATTATCGTAGATGATCCTTTGGGGCAGTCCAAAGCGATAGATGACGTGATGCTTGAGGAAGCTGATCACGTTTAAAGTCTTTACTTCTGCAAGTAGAACAGCTTCCGCCCATTTGGAGAAGTAATCCGTGATTGCGAGTACGAAGCGATGTCCTCGGAAAGAAGGTGGAGCAATCGGACCGATGATATCCATCCCCCATGCTTCGAATGGCCAGGACGCCACTATCGGATGTAGAAATTCGGATGGCTGGTGGATGAAGTCCGCGTGGACTTGGCAAGCTTTGCACTTTTTTGCATAGTCTATCGCATCTGCTACCATCGTGGGCCAGTAGTAGCCCATTCGGCGAAGACGGTCTTGCAATTTTGGGCCGGGCTGATGGGCCCCGCAAACAACGTCATGAGCTTCGCGTACGGCTTCTTTGGCTTCTGCGTTTGACAGACATCGAAGCAATAATCCATCGTAGGACCGACGATACAGCTTTTTCTTCTCTGTATCGTAGAAGAATCTGAGAGAACGCCTTCTGATGGAAGTGGCTTTCTTTGGGTTCTCGGGCAGGATGTCATAGACTACGAAGTCAATGAATGGTTGTCTCCAGTCCGGGACGTCGTCGATCGTCTGAGCGGAATAACTCGTCACGAATTGAACGTTGTTCTTGGGACAGACCAGTTCATGGCCTATCACATTCACCGAATAATGAGTATGATTTGGCACTGCTAGGGAAGCGGCAAGGCCTGCTAAGGCATCGACTTTGATGTTTTGGAGTCTGGGAACGTGTTCGATGAAGAACCCCTCGAACGACGAGATGATGTTGATTGCTATTTGGTGATAGGGGATCATGTCTTCATGGCGAACTTCGTATGAACCCCGAATCTGATTGACGATTAACTGTGAATCGCCGTATGCTTCAAGATATTCTACCCCCAGCTCTCTCGCAAGTTGGAGGCCAATAACCAAAGCATTGTACTCAGCCACATTGTTGGAGCAGGGCTCTATAAGGGAGTAAGCACGATTGATCACCAATCCAGAAGGAGAAACTAGCACCACACCGACTCCGACGACGATGTTGCCCTTAGGTCCAGTCCTTGAGGCACCGTCGAAAAACATTCGCCATATATCATCGTGAGAGGTTGCATGCTAGTTGGCGACCTCATCTGGGATTCCTTCATATATTCTGGACGACTCCGAGCCTGGGTGGGCTGCTAAAAAGTCTGCCAGAGCTTGACCTTTAACAGCCTTTTGTGGGACGAAGATCATATGGTAGGGGGACAATAATATTGCTCATGTAGCGAGGCGAGAGCTGAGTGCCCCTGGTTTAGTTATGAGGACCCTGATAGGGTTGACTCGTGAGATCACATGTATGGTTTGTCCTGTGACATAGTACCGCATCTTCTGAATGGCGAACACCAGGGCGAGGCATTCCTTCTCCACGGCGGTATATCGGTGCTCTGGTCCGATCATCATTCGATTGAGGTAGTATATGGCTTGTTCATGGCATGCATCATTGTTTTGTGCTAGCAGAGCGCCGAAGGAATGCTCCATTGCTCGTACATAGAGCAGGAATGGTTTTTCAGCAGTCGGGGCCACCAGGACTGGAGGGTTCGACAAATATACTTTGATGCTATCGAAGGCACGCTGACACTCTTCGTCCCATACGAATGAGACGTCCTTCTTCATGAGATCGGTGAATGGCTGACAACGCCCGGAGAGGTTAGAAATGAACCTCCTGATGTAAGCTAGCCTCCCTTAGAGGCCTCGAAGTTCTCGGAGATTTCTCGGAGGACCCATCTCCTGCCTTCATCTTCTCAGGGTCTACATGGATACCCTGGGAGGTGATGATAAAACCCAAGAACTTTCCTGCTGGATACGCCCAGGAAGGACTTCATAGGGTTCATTTTCAAATTGTGCGCTCGTATTAGGTCGAATACCGTCCTCAGATCCTGGAGATGGTCTCCCTTACTGCGACTCTTGACGGCGATGTCATCAATATAGCATTCCACTATTTTGCGCAAGTGGTCCCTGAAGATGATACTCATATCTCTTTGATATGTGGCACCAGCATTTTTTAAACCGAAAGGCATGACTGTGTAACAGTATGTGCCAATCGGTATTCGGAATGATGTATGCTTTTCGTCGTCAAGAGACATCTTGATTTGGTTGTACCCCGAGAAACCATCCATGAATGACATGCGTTCGAAGCCGCATGTGTTGTTGATCATGATGTCGGTGATAGGGAGGGGGAATTCATCTTTGGGACATACCTCGTTCAGATTGCGGAAGTCGATACAGATTCGAATCTTTCCATTCTTTTTGAGGACCGGTACTATGTTGGCAACCCAGTCTGGATGTTGCTCCTTACGTATGAAGCCGCTGGCTATTAGTTTGTTGACTTCGGCTTCGATCGTATCCATGATGCCCGGGCAGAAGCGTCGCTGTTGTTGTTTGACCGGCTTTGCATCTGGCCGAATATTGAGCTTGTGAAGGGCAACCTCGGGGTTTAGTCCTGGCATGTCTTCATAGCTTGAGGCGAACATATCAAAATATTCTTTGACAAGTTCTAGCAGCGATTCTCGCTCTTCGTCTGTTAGGCTTTTACTGACGAAGATCGGTTTTGGAGAAGATTCGCTGCCGAGATCTACTTGTATGACTTCATCTTCAGTAGGAGGTTCTCTCTGTTCGAACCGCTTTTCCCATTGTGCATCCAGCTGTTGGGCCTACGGCTCTAACTCGAGGATTTCAGGAATGTCATCATCTTCTTCGTAAGCGTCGGCGAATGTCATGTTGACTGACAGGACTTGTCTGAATACGTCTCCTATGCTAGTATTCGAATCCGAAGTTGGTGACTCGGTTGAATGTGAATGCCAGTCGCATTCCTCGTCTGAGCTCTCAGGGGTTGTCACGGGTGTGACATAAACTAGTCTCCAGATCATACCCCTATTTTTTATGAGGTATTTGGATTGGGGGCTATAAAGATACAGAGGCAGTCTTCCGGTATCTGATTCAAGATCGACTTCTTCTATGGTGAAGGGCTGCGGGTCGTCCTTCCAGCCGAAGATGATTGGATGGTCTCCTCCCTCGATTATGCGGTAAGCATCTTCCACTGGAGTAAGCTGATTTGCGGTGTAAACATTCGTCACCTGTGTGTGTAGGTGACTGCCTATACCGTGTTCCATAGCATACATTGTACAAAGCTTATTAAGCTCGAGGTAGTTCAAAGATAGCCCTTTATTGATGAAGTAAGGTATCTTTTCTAGCGGGATTACATCATCCGCGGAGGAAACATCAGTTTGGGCAGCCACATACTTGGCTAGCTCCGGTTCTTCTTCGGCCACCTCCTGTATAAATGAAGACTGAGAGGATGACCTGGAAAGCTTGATCGTCAAGGGTTCTGCCGGTGGAGCAGAACGTGGAGTCGTTGGCAAACTAGCGACCCCCAGTTTGGTACTCGATGCTGGACGGGGAGTTGTTGGCTCGCTAGAAGCCCCAGACCTTGCATCGGGGTGACGATTCTTCTTGGGAAGGCGTATCGTCATTGGCTTGTCGGAGGGGTTGAGCTTCTCCATTTGTGGTTGGCCGACTCTAGGCAGCCTGATTGTCAATGGCTCCGTTGTAGGTCTTGGCACTTGGCCGAACCTTGGCAGCCGGATTATCATTTGCTCTTCTTGTGCCGAAAGGCTGATTGCGTCCTTACGCAGAGTGGCTGTAAGGGGTACGGACTTGCCAGGTTTGCAAGCTTGGAGGTGGATCGTCAGAGGTTCTTCTGATCATGTGGCCGTCTCGATACGAGCTTGTACATCTCCTTCACCAAGGTGCCTCTTTAATTTTTCGTATAGGCAGGAGTCCGAGTAGTAGGATTCGACCCCTTTGAAGGGATTAATGTCGGCAAATTCTGTCCTCACGAAGCCGTGTTTGTCGATATACTTGAAGTACTGGTACAGCGTGGAAGGCACGATCATATAATCGTGTATCCAATGGCGCCCCAAATGGATGTTGTAAGAAATGTCTGCATCTATAACGTAACAGGTGACTTCCGACTGGAGATCGCCAATTTGGCACTTCAGATGAATCTTCCCAATTGGGTAGCTCCTGCCCGAATTGAAACCGCTGATGGCGGTGCTTGTTGGCGTTAGGCGATGCATAGGGATGCGGAGATGATGTAACAGACCCTTTGGAATGATGCTTATGGAAGAACCAGGATCAATATGCATCCGATCCACCTTTACGTCGTCGATGTATCCAGTGTAATAAAACGGACGATCGTGCAGGTTGGTTTTGATGAGCATATCCTGCGAAGTGAATACAATGTTGGGCATCGCTCCCGTGCAAGCACTGTCTTGGAGATCTGCAGGCGAATTTTCTCCCGTGAGGTTGACCTGAGCCAGATAGGCATCGGCATTCTGGAATGCATCGCTCAAAGCCGCACGAACATCCTTCGAGAGTCTCAGAAGCTCGTATAATGATAAATTGGCCGGTGTGTTAGCCAATTGCGCCAAGATGTCAAAGTTGTAGGGCCTCTCTCGCCCCTGCAGTGCCTCTTTCTGGAGGGATTTATCAAAACGAGTCTCCTTCGGCCTAGGCTTGTCGATCATCGGAGGCTGAGAAGGTCCCGGAGCGTCAGTTGTAGTGGGCTGATGATCTTCAGCCGAGTTATCAGCCACAGGTTGTGATTGTGCCCCAGACCGAGTGACGACGGCTGCGACTTCTTCGATATCTGCCGAGATTGTGCGACATGATCTAACTTTTCCACTCTTGCTCTTGCAAATAGAAGATGGTGTGGACTGAGTCACTTCAGATACTAAGTCTGGATGGACCCACATGACCTCCCCTCGTGATGTGGTGAGGGGTACTAGACCAGCAGCCTGATCTCGGGGAGGTGGAAGATTAGCAATCTCCATTATCGCCAGAGGGATGGGGACCACACCGTCTTGAGTCTCTGTTAGAGGGAAGCTGCCAAATTATACTGACACCATATTGGCCGCCACAGTTACCTCTTCAAAATCTATGGCCAGAGCGTTCGAATCGATGAGATTTTGGATGTACCGTTTTAGTTGGTAGCAGTCGTGTGTAGCATGGTGGACGTAGCGGTGGTAATGGCAGTACTTTGGGCTCTCCATTTCTACCGGCCGGGGTTCCCGTCTTGGTGGAGGGAGCTGAATTTTGTCTCCTTGTATGAGCATGTCCAAGATGGGCTTGACGTGGCCGTCTTCAAAGGAGTAGGTCATTTGTGGCCATTGCTTGTCTGCCGGCTTTGGCTCAGGTTTCTGTGCTGTGTCGGCCACCATAGCCTGCTTGCCCTTGTTGTCCTGATTGTTGGGGGAGCTACCCCCATTGTTGGTGTTGGCGTTGGGACGCCTGCTCTTGTCTTCTCCCTCTGAGATGTACAATCCCAGTTGGCGAGACTTCTTCAATCGTTCTTCGGCACTTGTGGCACTGATGATAAACGTCTTCCAGTCCTTGAATTGACTTTCGCCCATCCAGAGGCTGATTGTTGGAAGCAGTCTCTTTTGGCAAATTTCAATTAAGGAGGAATCCGGATTACCAGACGGCAGCTTCATTGCGGTTTGGCGAAATCGCTCAATATAGTTCCTTGTCATCTCTTTCTTCCCTTGAACGACGTCCATGAGGGTGGACATTGTAATGTCCTATCCTAATTCGTAGAATCTTTCTAAGAACATGCGCTTGAAGCTGGCGAAGGAGTGGATGCAATTGTCTGGCAGGTTACGATACCAGTCGAAGGCGACTCCTTCCAATGCCCCGATGAATAATCGTGTGAGGATGGCATCGTCATGGGACAGATGGTCGGTGGTGACCTCGAAGTAAGTGATGTACCGACTTGCAGAGGTCTTGCCATCATAAGGATTGATATTGAACGACTTATATCTTGGTGGGAAGGGGACATCCCTCCATGCAGCAGGATATGGTTGCCGTATTCTGAGGTCTTGAGAGGTTTCTCGAGCGTGAAACATGGCTCGAAGCTCCTGGACCTCTCTTCTTACTTCCCTGGCCTCATCCGCAGCGGTGGGGGCCGTCATTTTAGGAGGATTGTTGACCGGGCTCGGCGCTGCTGAGTTCGAGTCCGCATTGACCGCGGGGACCTGCGCTTGTCTGGCCTGGCATCCCTCCTTGGAGAGTTGGAAGGGCCGCTTTGATCTCGTCTACAGACTTGACCAAGGCATGCAGTATGGCCTCCAGAGTGTCGATGCGTTGGCGATCACTGGAACCACCTTGGTTGCTGTCCGTCATGAACACCGTCTTTACATGAGGAGAGATGGAAGGAACGGTGGAGGACGTGCCCTCCGAATCATACCCCTATAGCGAGAAGTCATCGGGGTATGTGGGAATGTTCTCCTCTGGTTCGGACTCAGAAGGGATAGTACCCCCAGCTTCAGAGTTTGCTTCATCTTGGGAGTCGTGGACGTCCTCGGGGACGTCGGCCCTTGCTGTATCTGATGGGAGAGTTGTTTCCTCGGGTTTATCTCCTTGGAACATCGGATTATCATGGATATTCTGAGGAGTTCTACCCCCAGTTCCAGCAACCCCTAGTGGTGTGGACGATGAATCTTCCACTGTAGCAGATTTCGTCTTTGAACGGGTACCTTGGAAAACTCCGGTGCTGGGCACCCGTTTAGACGATAGTCTCTTAGTCATAGTGGTTAAAATCTTCGGGCTGGGAACATTGGTCTTCTTTCCTCTTCCATCGGCGGGGATTTTCTGAGCAGAGTTGCAGGAGGCGACGAGAAGTGTCTCGTCTTCTGAACATGTTTATTGCAGTCTTTGGAAGACCGACTATCGGTCTTCTCGTACCGTCGTATTATTGCAACAGCAGTTGACGATGACTTGGGTGCAGTGACGTCCGTGGGAGGACTCTTTGCACCCTGAGGCACCTTTTCTTTCCTTGCGTTTGTGGAGGATGGCCTCACGCAAGTCAGATGGGTCCGGATCGACCATGAATGCTCCCTGGATTTTGGGAGACTTTTGGGAATCTCTATGTCCGTTTGCCGCCGGGGGCTGGACTCGAGTGGTTCTGTATAACTTTCCATCAGAGGCCCGTATAACAGTATGTGGGACACTCGGATGGTCAGAGGTCGGATCAGCGGACCGAGCTTGCCAAGCTCATGCTGTCCTAGACTTCTTCACTCTAGTGCGTGAGGGCACATAGTAGAAAGAGTCTAAGTGGTGCTGGAGAGAGTCAGACATGTCTTCTTGGGAGTACAAGAGATCAGGACCATAGGAGAGGCGGTCGAAGACAGAGCCGCATGAAGTAGGCATTATACGGCTGGAATCAATAATCTTCATGCGGCTGGCAGTCACAGCCGCATAGGACTTCTCCATGCGGCTGGAAATCCTGGCCGTATGAGTGTTCTCCATGCGGTTGGAAATCCTGGCCGTATGAGTATTACACATTTGGCTAGCAGTCTCAGCCGCATGGTCATCATTCATGCGGCCGACAATCTTGGCCGCATGAGTCTTCGTTTTATGGCTAGTACCTTTATTTGGTTTCTTTCTGGAGCACACAGAATCGCTCTTTGCCCCTGCAAGTCCAGCATCGTAGTGCTTTCCTCTGCCGGACTTGGGGACAGCAGAGTCCTCTATGGCTTGAAGTCGGGCCGCACGAGAGTCGCCTTCGCCGTCTTGGGCAGCAGAGAGTACTCCGTCCAGAGCTTGGAGAGGAGCAAATAATTTTGGCCTCCACTCGCTGCGAGCTTTCTTTTTGCGGGTTCACTTCTGGACCAGGCCAGCGCTTCCCTCAGAGAGCATTTCTTCAAACGTATGTTGGTCGAAGCGGACGACCATCTTCTGTTGCGTGGAGCCAAGTTTGGCTGCATCCGATTGCATCACCAACTCCTCAGCCGTGGAGAAGTTTGTCCCCAGCAGAGTCGCCATCGTGTTTGCCATTGATTGTAAAAGAACAGAACAATTATCGGAGGACTGAACTTTAGACTCACAATACAAACTCGCTCGTACAAAGAAAGCCTAGGGACGAAAACCTAGGTACAATAATCTAAGTACAATTGTTTATTTTAGATTCTGGGGGGGTGACAATAGAGGCTCGAAAAAGCGATGGCAGCTCTGCCTTACTCCTTGGACGATCGGGTGCAGCCTTGGCTCTGTAGAAGAACTGCTTGGCGTTGATGAAAAAATGCTCTTTTTATTCTCTCTGGATCCGAGGGGGTGTGCTCTCTCTCTCTCTCTGCTCTCTGCTCTTCTATTCTCTCTCCATCTCTGTGTGTCTTCTCTCTCTCTTTTGTGGGCTTGTTGCAAAGGAATGGCACCTTGCTATTTATAAGAGTGGGAGGCGTCTTTAGGGTTTGCAATAATTACCCATTCTCAAAAGTCGGTGGTTAAGGATCGATGAATCTGGGCCATTCATAATAGATTTGAGCAATTAATGTGATTGCATCAAATCTCTGTGGGAAATTAATGATGATTGCCATAAATCCTTATGATTTATTATGCCAAGCTCGGATCTTCTGCCACGTGTTCAATTTGATTGATTGCAAATGATCTGATTTGATTCCAATATTTTATTAGGATTTGTTTATGGATTTCGGTTGATTTGATGTCACGTGTCCCATTATCACGCCACGTGTCTTAACCGTGAGCCACTTAGAAAATCTGAGCCGCATGAGGACTGCTCCCCATTGAGCCGCATAAGGCTGGCCACGTGTCACGGCTGCTTGGGAGTGGCCCCTGAACATTTGAACCGTATGGTGGTGATCTGAGCCGCATGTGCGTAGGTGACCGCATGATGGGTGCTTTCTTCGTGAGCCGCATGGAGATAGTCCTCGTGAGCCGCTTGGAGATAGCCTCTGCTTGAGCCGCTTGGGTAGTTCTCGTGAGCCGCATGGGATAGCTTCTGCCTGAGCCACATGGGTGGCCTGTGTCTGAGCCGCATGGGTGGTCTCTGTCTGAGCCGTATGCGACTGTCCACGTGTCAAGGCCGCATAAAGGTCTTTTGGGGTTTGACGGATTGTGTCAGAGATATCCTTCGTTTCCCTAGGAGTCTGCCATTATGACAGAGTCATTATTGCATCTTTCTGTCATTGGTCAGAGCTGTCAGCCCTCAAGGCATTAAATGCAGTAGAAGACAAAGGGAAGAGCTGTTGAGGACCACGTGGCTTCTCTCTGGGCCGCATGGGACTATTCGAGCCGCATAGGCGCTTGAGCCGCATGGGTCCCTGAGCCGCATGAGCTCTCTGAGCCGCATGGGGATCCTTGGCTGCATGGATCTTTCTTTATTCTTTTCCATGCTTCTACAATAGTACCTGCCACTACCTCACCTGGTGCCAATCCTTCTTCTACGGTCATCGCCATCGTCTGACCATGTCCTCTGGATGCGGGTCCCCTCTGCTGAAAACCTCTTTGTCTGTTCTGAATCAGGACTTGGTCTTGTGCATACTGTTAGGGGTTTTGCTGCTGGAATACTTGGGACTGAGACGACAAGGGCCTCAAAAATTGTTGCTGCTGCTGGACTGGTGCTGGTCCTCTCACCGAAGGACTAGTAAAGTTGGATGATGGTGAACTACCCCTATTCGGGCAGGATCCTATCTTGTGATCTGCTGCTCCACAAGCCAGGCACATTCCCTGCGTCCTGCGATATTTTGCTACTACATGTCCTGGCTTCCCATAATGTGAACATTCTACTGCGGAAGAGTGCTTCTGCTGCTGAGGGTTCGTCGGGATTGAATGTTGAACCGACGTCACTGAGGCTGCCCGCCTCGGAGTTCCAATTGTCAAAGCCCTAGCTGCCGGGACTGGTGCTGAAGACTGATTCATATGGCCATGAGATCGCTTTCGACCTCCGGTCCTGTCCATGATCCTCTGGGAGGTATACTCATGCCTCCTAGCTTCTCTCAATACCGCATCAAAAGTCTGATGCTTAAATTGCTCCACTGCTAATAAAATCTCCAGGTGGAGTCCTTGCTGAAACCGCTGAGCTTTGTCGAACTCGGTCGAGACCAAGGTGGGAGCAAACTGACTAATTATCAAAAACTCGGCCGCATATCTATCGACCGTCCTGCCCATCTGCTTAAGATTGGTGAACCTCATTTGTAGATCGTACCGAGCTACAGCATCGAAGTACTTGGTCTGGAATCTCTCACGAAATACTGTCCATACAATAGGTGCCACTAATCCAACGGCCTGTGCCGCCTACCAGCTGTAGGCAAGATCCAATAACTATAGGCGTACTACCGCCACCTTCTCATTCTCGGGCATCTTTACCGCTTCTAGAATCACTTCTGTATCCTGCAGCCAAGCATCTGCGGCAATAGCATCTTCGCTACCATCAAAGAAGGAAGGGTTCAAACGCTTGAAGCTGTTGGCTGCCTAGTTTTTTTGATAATCGCCTCTGTTCAAAGCATCTTGTACTGCCTGGTGTAGGGCATCGCCCCGACGATCTTAAGATGCTAGCAATGTTCTGATGAGACCCACCAAGGTGCCATCATCGGGCTCTGCAGGCTGGACTGGCTGAACTGGTAGCTCTTGACCCCCAGTAGGCATGACTCTGGAGGCTACTCCTGAATGCTGGGCTTGATCTCCAGGTTGCTGCTGGCCCATGGGAGGTGCTCCGCCTTGCCGATCGGTAGGACCAGAAACAATACCGCTGAAGAAGATGACACAGGGAACAATATGGAAGGACCAGGACAGATCAAAGATACAAGCATGTGATCAGGTCAAGAATTCAGGGATTCAAAGGATACGAGCAGAGATCAAGGGCGAGTGCTGATTGAGACATCTATTCGGTAAACCCTCACATATCTTGATTCACAAGACCTGTATGGGCTACCACTTAAACCATGTAACGCCCCAGAACCAGAATACTGGAGAGCGGGGGCATACATAGCCAGCTACGTATATTGAAATAGAATCCACCTCGTTATACGGTCACGGCTGTCTAGATACATGGGGGTTTAACTACAAGCCATCAGTCTCTTATGGTCATGAACAAGCCTATTGTCTCAATCTCAAGCAAGTAAAAGCAGTTACAAGATATTAGAGCATCAAATATACAATAGTAAGGCATCCCATACATTACATATTTGGATGATCATGAAGCTAGTCGTACAAAATGTGAAGACTAGCAAGAGTTTCAGTCATACATGATCAACCCTAGGATTCGTCAATCATGTTACAGCCCGTAGGCAGACAATAAGTAAAGTGCAATCGAGCTAATACGTGCTCGCCGGCTAAACGTCTCAAAAGAATATTTTTACAATAGAGTGGGAGAGCAAAATAAAACCCACTCGTTGCCAGGGTTATGCCTGCTGGTCACCATTTGGCTGGAATGTAGGGAGGTCCTCTAGAGCTACTCCCGTATCTGGCCATACAAAACCAGCTGGGTCAGATCCCAGAAAGAGCAAGTGCCATAAAGGAGACTTCACTTAAGAACTAAAACCATCAATTAGCACAAAACATAATTATACAATAAAACTGGAGATATGGAAAATCATGATGATATACGATAAGATAACCATGGAACTATTTCGATAACCAAGTTACAACCCTTAAACCAAACAAGGATCGGGGTTGTAACCCTTCATCTGAACGGAACTTGGTTTTCCACCATTTATCGATAAAATAAAACACAAGCAATCAGGTCATGTTACAATCTTGTACAGGATCAGGACAAGACTAGACTGGGTTAGACTCCATCCAATCAATCACGGCCAAGCAATGAGTACGACTTGATACTTTAACTAACTAGGGTTATCACAGGCCTAGTTACTAGCAAGATGTAATGAGATATTTCAACAGCCACAAGCCCTGCAGACCATCCAGGTTATCCAGGTCGAATATCCGTTCATGAAGGGTTTAACACATGACAGTGTGCTGGAAATGTGCCCTACTCGTCGGCAGGCTACAAGTCCACTTGTGCGCCCAGATAATGGGATTGCCTGTAGCTGGGAAATCTCTTCATGACTACTGGGTTATTCTAGTTATTAGCCTTAGTCAATTTCAGTAGGTACCCCTGACCGTGGTACTTAGGGGTCCCTGTCCTAGACATGATGCGAGACAGTATTGGTTCATTTGTACAAACACAATCGTCCACGGTATCCAGGCCATTCATTCTTGTCATGTCATGCTAGCCGTCGCAACAACATTCAATAGTTCCCATCAGGCTTGCTTGTCATGTCTTGTCAAGTCATGTCATGTCATGTCAGTTCACCTGTTATACCGTGCCATGTACAATTATCAGTCCAGTCATGCCAATTAATTCAAGTTATCAAGTCCGTGACAAGAGGTACAAGAACAATAAAATAAACAGGTGCGCATAGGGCTCAAGCCTCTACGCGAACGAAACTACGCTAGGCTATGAGGCCCTGAGCGTAAAAATGGCTTTATGCGAGGAAGACACGGAGTTAGATAGCTCTACGCGAGCAAGGTTATGCGTGAGCAAGAACAAGGAAAGACCGCTTCTACGCGAGCGGGAGCCCTACGCGAGAGGAAACTCTACGCGGGCAAGGCTCCACGCATAGCAAGCACCCTATGCAAGTGGAACTTTACGCGCACGAGCACCCAAGTGAAACTCTACGCACGCAAGGCTCTACGCGAGCGAGGGAGAATCTATGCGAGCGAGGCTCTACGCACGGGGCACTCTACGCTAGCGGGACTCTACGTGGCAGGAGAATACGCGAGCGTGAGTCTACTCGAGCGGGAAGGCCCCTGCATAGAGTTCAAGTGAACTCGGCGTAGAAAGGATTACGCTGGCACGCAATACGTGTGCGTAAAGGGGACACTACGCTGGCATATTTAAGACGTGAGCGTAAAGGAGGAAATGCTACGCCAGCACGTTAAAACGTGTGCGTAAAGGAGGAAATGCTACGCTGGCACGTTAAACGTGTACGTAAAGGAGGAAATGCTACGCTGGCACGTAAGAACGTGTACGTAAAAACTTCATCTTCTCTCCAAGGCCAAGACAAGCCGGCGTAAAAGCTTAAGAGCTCAAGAAAAGCCCCATCTCGGCCAAGACTTAATAAAATCCAACCATTCCAAAACCAAACCTGCGTAACATCAGAATGCCTTCTACATAGAACTATTAGTTTTGAAAACAAGCCAGTTTAGTAGATCAAAACCGAAAAATCCAAAAATACAGGAAACTTAGATCTACATGAAGTGAACCATGGAAATTAAAAATGCTAAATACTAAAGTGTCTTAGAATCTCGTGAGGAAGACAATGGAATAATAAAACTTGAGTTCCTCCATGAAGCAAGTTGCACTTGCCTACGGTGGTGCTCGGTGGAGAAGAAATGAGGAAGAAGAAAAGAAGTAGTAAATGAGTAATGAATGAAGAGAGAGAATGGTTGTTGGGTTAATAAATGAGGGATGGTGGTAGGTAGGGGTTTGCATATCAACCCAAACCGAGCCCAACCAAGTCGAACCCAACCGAACCCAATGCAGGCCAAGGCCAGGATAAACCACATGAACCAGGAAATGCTAACTCACCCATGCCAGTGTAAAACCCAAGACTAGCCAGTCAAGACAAGTCGAACCAGGATGAACCCAAAATAAACCAAGGCAAGATTAAACCAGGATCAAGCTAAGCAAGACAAGTCTAATTACGGGTCAAGATTTCGTACACGTATACCAAAATATGTAATACGAACTACGGGCGTTACACTAAGTTCAAGGTACTATCTTAACTTATAGAAATTTGTTAAACATAGAAAATACGGTAACAGAACTTCTAAGAAGATCAAATTTTAAGGAGATGTTGAGGATGTGCGCTACTACTGATCGTAGTAATGGACCCTATATGAAGTCTAAGCATTACTTATTTAACATTGCCCATGTATTGACCATATTTCATCAAGGCAGTAGGAAGATCTTAGTCAAGCATTAGTCAAAATAGTTGGTACATCATGATTCTATTCATCTCATAACATAGGCTACAAGAGATATGGTTACAAAATTTATGAAAGGAGAATTAGTGGACCAAAAGATAGGGACTACAAAATAGGTATAAGGATCTATTATAGGAAGTTTGGTTTTTATAGTCCAAATATGATGACATACAAGAATGAGTTTAACTAGGCCTTAAGGGATTCTCAAATGGGACATCGATCTTTGATTGGTCAAATTATGGGTTTTAATCTATATTGACTGGGCGAGATGCTATGAAACAATCTGAGTCATTCCTAGTCGGTTAGGGTAATCTTATATAGGTTCCAAGTCAAGTGATCGGGTAAATTTTCAGCCGAGTTGGTTAACCAGGTTCCTAGAGCCCGAGAATACACCTTTTGTGACTTTTGTGTTTCGGTAGCACAAGAAGACTCAATTAAGTGGAACACTAGTGTCATGTGCGTAGTGGGCTTCGAGTAGATCATAACCATATATTGGGTCAAAAGATTTGAGTCGAGGTTAGATCCTTAACTGAAGTCAGAAAGGACAATGGTATTATGGTAGGGGTTATAGCTGGCCTTTTTGACTCGAAAGTCGTATCATAAAAATAGAGTACAAGGGTACGTGTTTTGGTGGGACATGATATATGTTCATGAAGGTGGAGTCGTCTAGGTCTCGTATATACAATTTGTTGGAAAGTAACCGCTGATCTCGTGCTCCGAATATTATTGTCACGGTAAGGGATACCAAAAGATCTAAAAAGAAAGTGGGAGTTCATAAGTCACTAATTATCATCCTAATGGTGATCAACTTATTCTGATCAATTGGTAAACTAGTAACTCATACAATTTTAGAAGGCTTAAAATCTATTCATTCTAAATTTCTCTTTTGTCTAAACTGTGGAGGCCTAGTCAAGTAAGGGTTGAGTTGAGGCATACGGGTTGCTAGTTAAGCCAAGCATCAAGATGAATAATTGGAGGCTCATAATAATTGATTCCTAGAGATTAAATACTTTCCTAGATTTGTGTTTGACCAAGGGTAAGGTCATAATTATTCTCAGATTCTAGTGACTAGAAGGTCATGATATTAGCTTTAGGGTCGAGGGGAGGACAAGTACTCAAGGGAAGGTTGTGGTCACATGGTTGGCCGATGGTAGCTGCACTTGTGTATACAACCATCATGACCATGGGTGATACGCTGTATCCATCTACCAAATACGAGCTCTCGTCTTTCCAAATCAGTGAAAGACTAAAAGCAATAAAGAGTTCAAGAAAGATGTCATTGAATACAATTATGCGATTCAAAGGCGAATGTATAATTTAAGAGGAATTGTCAATGCAGTCGCAGATGAGATCCTTGATATCTCTATATCTCAATCCACGTAGGATAATTATATGATGAGCGAACCAAGTGTACCAAGGTTGATCAGACCATAATACACTAATTCTGATTAGACAATATGTTAGTGGGCGTCCCCAGTATACATATGTCCTGAACAAGCTTGATAAAAATATAAGCTTACAAAACTAGGCTATAAATAGCAACATTATTTATGATATTGCGGAGTATAAGTACGAAAGATAAGGATAAAAGCAGTAATAAATAGTTCAAGTTTCACAAGGATCTACGTCTTGTCTGGTGTTCCTGCTTATACAGTCGTCCTACCGGCTCTTGTATCAGGCCGTGGTTGACCCATGGAGTATGGGCTACTAAAACTCTATATTCTAGGCAAATATATCTTCCTACACTAGCATATATTCATTGTCACACAGTTACACCTCAGTAATAGGTTCAAGGACATGGGGTGGTAGGCAGTGAGACATACTACTCAACTTATAAAAGTCAACTAATGGGTGATTGAACAATATAACACGTATACTTGTATGAGTTATCTTCCTAACCTCTCTGTTAAGCACGAAGGAAAGTTACAATTTGTAGTAAAAGGAATCAAGCAGAAGGAAGTCAAGGTAATCGGATGAGAGTTCGAAATTGGAATCAATGGAGGAGGTCAAGTATGTGGATGAGATTCTAGACTCTAATCCTATTTGCAGGCTCATATCGGTACCGTAACGTAACCGAAGTGATAAACTGACCTGCATGGGCCACCACAAAAGCATGTAATACCCTAGTCCCAAAATACTTAGGACTAAGTACGTAGACATGCCAGCTGTATACATATGAAGTATACTCCAATATATAAAACCTCGTATGTATCCATAACCTGTAAAATACAGTAAACTAAGACAACTAAATCTCATCCACCAAATAAGAAAATAATAATAGGAATCAACTATGAAATTTGTCATTTATACATACAGTTGGGCGGAGACAAATCTACTACCAACTATTTAAGTAAAAAAAATATACAAGGGAATGATCGATAGAATGACAAGACGAACCAAGAGCAATCCTCTTCGAAGGAATGGAGAAGATTACGACCATGGCTTGAATACCTATGAAAGATAATAGCACACACCTGGAGAGATAACCAGGTCCTCAGAGGGACGTAACAAGATACATAAAGAACATGCCACATAACTGAATATATAAATATGTCACCAGCCACAAGTAAAGTAAAATAGTTCCAATCGTAACAAGATCTAATATCTCGTCATCGAAACAGTGGGCTACCCCTACAACCAAACAAGGACAAGGGGTAGAACACTATTCCGCGATACGATATTATCCTAAGCTACTAATGGAGTGGGGGTGACATGACATTGACTAGGATTACCTAACCATTCTAATGTGTTTATGTAGTTAAAAACAAACCTTTCGTCGCATGAGCCCTGGCTGTAAATGGGATCTGGTATAGTCCCCACTTGGGCACCAGTGACCTAAGCGCATGACGTTCAAAAATGATAATAGCCAACCTGAGGGGGTAAGTATACCCGTATCTCCAGCGGAGCTTCCGGGTTACAAGGGAATGTGTAATAGAAGCACATATGACAAGGAAATGTTCTCCCTACCTGATGCACCTATCTAGGTCGCATCCGCAATCATGTACTTCTACTAACTGCTAAGTCTTCTAACATGCCTCTAGTAGCAGTTAGGCCTAACGCATGCGCACGGGTGATCAGCCAACACGCAAGGACCTCTACATGCTACTCATCTCACACATACTCGTATTACAACAGTGTCGAGGTATATACGATACACTACAAACGGTAATCCCTTAACTCTGTCCATATGCAATCAAAGGATAATAAATAAAGTAAGCTAATATTACTGAACATGCATAAATCAGGAACTATAATAATGGCACAGTTAAAAGAACTAAAAATAAATGATTAGTGATATGTAATAAATAAAATGCAAACTAATTATAAATAGTAAATTATGGCAAGGTATCTTGCCTGAGGTTGTGTGCAAAAGGGCGTCGTCCAATAGCTTGAACTATCAGAATAGTGAACGATGAAAGCCAGATCCCGAATACATGCTCGAATGCTGAAATAAACGCCACAAACATGTTTGGAATAAAAGACATGTCTAGGAAATGCCTGTCCAAAAGTTCAATTCTGGAACAGGGGAAAAATCATAATTTTGGGTCAAAACGATGTCCACCGTTGGACCCGTTTTGCACCAAAACACGTGCCAGAACCTAAGGTCCCTAAGTCATCAAACTACATGTTTACAGGTCCGGTTTGAGGAGATGAACCCAACGAAATGTCCAATTTTAGATTCCGATGAGCCATGCACAAATTTGCCCGTTGGAGCAGGTCGTGGGCCCGCCAAATAGGCATTCCGGTTGACCTTCTCAGATTTGGACCAAACTTGGCACACAGGACCAAAATTTTGATACGTCCTGCTGGCACAAGTTTTGTCTCGATTCGACGATCGTACACGAATTTATGGCCCAGTTTGCAAAAGGCCGATACGGGGGTATCTCGATGGATACGTACTGATTTTATCGTGCACAAGCAACAAAATCGGGTTCCGTCAGTTTCCACATGTCGACAACATCCATACGCGTCTTTCAATGCATATAGTACATGACCATATCGCCTGTTTTGTTGGGGCGCACGTCGTATCGGTAAATTTTTATGTTTTTGAAAACTGGTTTTTTTCATATTTTTTTTTTATTTTCAATTCAGTTTAATTGGATGTATACTAGATGGAATCAAAAATCTAAAAACAACATTTAGAAGCTGTATAGGTTGTCGTTAAACCCCTTCAGGTTGTTTTCTAAGTTAACCAATAGATCGACGAATAATTGCCTTCCAAAATACCTCTCTGGAATCAAAACTCTGTTCGATTTGGGACAGTTTTTTCATCGATTTCTGAATCGATTTGTGCCACGTTCATTATGAAATAAAACAATGTAATTGCAGATTCTTGCAGGGGTTTAGATTGGCTACATACCAGAAAAAGTAGATCGAAAAATGATCCACTGTGCGACGAACAAACTCGCCACAAAGATTGGGTCAGGCATTATTTTCCTGTCGCGGCTGTGCTCGTTCCCGGTGGCTCCGTCTCGGCTGCGACTGCGTCTAGTCACCGTCCGACCAGTCGAAGGTGGCACAGGGAGGTTAGGATCAGGTTGGTGCCGACAGGAAGGGGTTAGGGTTTTTTTTGGTGTCGAGAGAACTCTCCCTCTCTCTCTCTCTTTGTCGCGTGTATATAGGTATGGGTGCAGTTGTTAGCTCGGGCTGGCATGGGCTTTATGTAGCATATTGTTCCACAAGGAATAGTATGAGGTTTATGATTTTTTATAAATTCTTTCCATAATGATTTCTATTATAAAATATATCCTTTTTTAATAAAAATCCATAAATTAGTTGCATACATAGTTTGTATAATTATAATTCTAATTGATATTATATAAAAATAGTCCAAGCACTTGTCTAATCATATCCATTTAAATCTAATATAGAGAAATATTTTTATACATCACAAGTACATAAGTATATATATAAAATTTATCTTATACACTATATATATATATATATATATATATATATATATATATATATATATATATATATATATATATATTATTAAAAAAAAAATATATATATATATATATATATATATATTAATATATATATATATATATTTTTTTTTAATAATATATATATATATATATATATATATATATATATATATATATATTCAAACTATTTAAAATAAATATTATCTAGTCAAATTTTAAGGGGTTTTACATTACTTGCTTCCCTCTATTCCCTAGGATTTGATATTTGCCAAGTATTCACTGCTGTTACAGCACTATGCAAGTACCTGTTACTTGCCTTATAGTCTTATGCCTTTAACCACATGAATTGTCCATCATCCTATAGTTATTAGACTACAAAAGTATGTTGCTACTGCTAATCCCTATTAACACTAAAGTACTATCTGTTGCTTATAGCAATTCACTATATGAACTCATTGTGTACACCTATGTCTAAATGGCTCCTCTTCTACTACTCCTACTCATCTGGAAGGAACACTTGTTTCTACATACCTACTACTAATTCCCTATAGAATTTTTTTTAGTTATCCATAGGCTACTGCTCGCCTGTACCTTCCTATTACCCAATATAATAAACATGCTAAGATCCTACACAGGCTCACCTCTATATACATATGACTGATCTCCCTACTTAAGTTCGTATATGAACCAACCTATAATCCTATTTACAAATTTAGGTATGGCTTACCTACCAGTACTCTCACATGTAACTGGGCTAATCGAATATTAGAAGTATCCTTATTCATCCCTTGCCCCAACATGGGGACCAGTCTTCACCTTTTAATTGCCTATCTGGCCTACAGGTAACCCCTTCTCTAATGTCATACTCCTCTAACTCTCACTGCAGTGACCCTATAACTCTGAACACCTATGCACCTAGGCATGACTCATAGGTACTACCTAGTTCGTGAACACATCTATAGTAGATCAAGATCTGTTGCAGTATACTCCTACATATTTCTGCTATGAGTATATACCAAAACTTATGACACCATCTGTGTATTCACCCTTACCATGCCCCGTGAATCCGACTACCCAATTTGAACTCACCTATACAACTCTTCCTCACTCAATGCCCTATCTGGAATGAAACATAAATATGTGCTATGTCCCAACTTGTAATGCGCTAACTGGTGACCCTGCCTTTGTTGCTATAGGACACGACTGAACATGTGTACAGGGCATTGGCCCTCTCCCATATTCGACTGAACAATACCTCACTTCACTGATAAAGGACTCAATCGTACCCATGACCTCCCATTGGACACATGTTCTACCATTTCCTGATACCTCTGCCTCCCCTTACAGGATATCCATGTGTACATGGTTCTTAGTTTATGGTGCACAATTAAGCTTCCATATATACACAGATATTTAATATTACAAGATGTTGGTTCCTGTTAGAATTGGCTAGATGATGGCATATGTATTACTCGCATTTACCCTGTTACCTAGTTTACATAATCATCTACCTATCTAGCCTAGGTTTTCAAAACTAAAAGAGAGATACACATGCACGCTGGATACACACACCACAACCCCTATAATATATAGTCAGGTATCCCAATCATTTGTGCCTATGGTCATGCTTACAAATCATCTAGACAACTGATATATACCTTGAATCCTACTAATTCTCGATACATTTGTCTGTACCAAGACTTCCCTATATACCTAGTTCTTCTTAGCAAAATTAAAAAATAGGTGGCATGATAGACTCAATAAAAAAGAGGTTTCGATAATTACCTTATTGAAGAATTCCTTATAGGTTGCCAATGGTGCGCAGGTAGTCTCGAGGGGAAAATCCGCAGGCCTTGCGAATGAGACTAGGGTTTCGATAAAAAGTGGGGAACGAATGATTCTCCTATATATATATATATATATATATATATAAATATATATATATATATTTTTTCTACCAGCATGTGCGGGCTCAGTTAAATCGTGTGTCTCCCCGCACACGATTTTTAGCCGATCGTTATATTGCTTCAGACTCTTCGTACGGATCTTGTCAGCACTAGCTTTTTCATCATCGCCCCACACGTACGCCTCGCGCACTCTGCGTGCTCTGAACCTCATGAGACGGCCGACGTCTTTTGACGCTGACAACTCAACGCCTCGCTTTGCCCACGATGCCGAAGGCGCCCCAAACGTCTTCATGATGCCTACGATAGCCGATGTTGCCCAGCCACCCGTTCTATGCGCACGACGCCCTTACGACGTCTTTTCGACGCCGAATGGGCACCGCACGATGGGCCGCATGATCGACCGTCATTTATACCCGTGGTAGAATGGTGCCAGTCCTCGATCGCCCGCACGACGCCCCTAGCCGAAATATATAAACCTTGAATTCGATTTGAATTGGTTGTTGTCGAGCTTGAACAGGAGGGGCAGGAATACTCATTTTTGAATCTGTCTTTAAAACAGATTCAAATTTGTAGGTTGGCGAATAACCCATTAGTGAATTTGTTTTTGCAAAAATACACTTTCCTCACACACACACACACACAAACACACACACACACACATACACACATATGCATATTTAACATGTATAACGAAATGAAAATTAAACTAAAGGGTATAATTTGGTTCAAGGATTTACACTTTGCCACATGCTTTGGAAGGAGTGCACAACGTCTTTCATGTATCATAGCTTAGGCGTTACGTCGCTGATCCGAGTCATGTGTTAGATCACTTATAGATCGAGGTTAGGTTGAAACTCACTTACCCGGAGCAGCCAGTTGAGATATTGGACCACAAAGAGAAGGTACTGTGCAACCAAACAATACTTTTGGTTCGTGTAGCTTGGAGGCATTTTTCCCAGAAGAGTCTACTTGGGAGTGAGAAGATGAGATGCACGAGAAGTTTCTCCATTTGTTTGAGAATTGAGGTATGATTGTTGCATACTTACCTTATTTTATTTTTGAGGACAAATATTTTTAAGGTGGTAATATGTAGCACTTGCTTCATAGAATTTTTTATATTTTATTTTACGATTTATTTTGAGATCACAAGAGAACATAACCATGTCTATAGGTGTAGTATGGTGATATTAGGTCACATTTGGTCACTAGGGTCCCTGAGTAGCCCTAAATAAGTTATTTTGGTATTTTAGAATTTTTTTAGAGATTTTAGATAATTAATATAGATAGGTTTACTATTTTTATAGACTTTTAGGATTTATTATAAGGCCACACGGGATTATTTTGGGATAAAATATTTTTATTTGGCCTCTATAGGGTTAAAATATTTTTTATATTTTTTTATAATTTTTAGGAATTTATTTGAAGTTATTTGGATTTAAATTAATTTTAAAATAATTTTCTAAAATTTAATTGTCCAGTCAGTGTAGCCGGGCGCACCTGTCAACCGCTTGGGCCGAGCCGCCGAGCGGGGTAGGCCCAACTGCCAGTCGTCCAGGCAACTGACTGTGTGGCTTCCTTATTAGGAAGTCGGCTGCCAACGCGGCTCAACCAAACCGGCTGGCCATCCAACTGTCTATTTTTGGGCGGGAGTGACCGAATACATCCACATGTCCATATAGGCAGCGGCTCGAGCAGCTCAAACAAACTCCGGCTCGATCTATATAAAACTTTTCCAGAAACCCTAATTGTTTTGACCGAAATTTGAGAGGGTTTGATCTTTGGAGACTTCCAACTTCGTGGAGCGATGCGGACAGCCCCAGAATCCTTTTGCTGCACCATTTGTTGTTGGAATTATATCGAGGTCACTTGTTAGAATATGTAATTTATTTTCTGATATTTTGTTTGTGAATTTTTGGGAATTTTTTAAGTGTCAGTTATCCAAAAGTCGATAAATCGCACGGTTTTCGAGATTTTGGGAGATCACTAACTCCATTTTGTGATCCATTTAGAAACCTGACATGAAGATCTAAAATCACATATTTTTCCAAAAATTTATATATTGGTTTATTATTTTGTTTAATTTGTTGAACTCAGAATTAATCGATAATTTACCAATTTGGTCACGATTAGCCATAACAGCAATAACTTTTGACCAAATCATTATTTTATGGCACAGTTGATTCCAATGCACTCGCGGTACTGAAATCTACTAGGACACACTCTCAAATCATTGAGTTTGTGACCTTTGACTAGTTAGTCAATGGGACACCTCGATTTATGTGCCATGGATTTCGAAATTAGAATCATGAATTTCTTAGCTAAAATTCCTTATTTAAATTATATTTCATATTATTAGTAGGTTAAATTAGATTTGTTAGGTAATTTATTTCAGAATTAAATAATATTAGATAGGTTAACCCATTAGCCATTTTTTATGATTTTAGAATTAGTATCTTAGAACAGACTTGTGATTTTTGTGCACGGTTTATGGTACGATGGTGTGATATGGGTTGATATCTTCTAGGTCGAAGTTCCTCTCGTTCTCGACTTACAAAAATAGTTTGTTCAGGAGTCCAGGCAAGTACAATATTGCATTATATTTTTAGTACATTATAATGCTTTCTTTATTGTGCTCTCATTTTAGTATCCAGTTGAGACAGGATGGTGACATGATAGACTTGTTGTATCATTGACCGTTATTGTTGTTTAGTGAGTCGGGAGAGAAAATACTCGGTAGGTACGTGAACAAACCCAATTATTGTTATTATGGATAGCTAAGTCATACGCCTCATGTATGGGTTAGCCATACCTTTTTTTGTGGATAGCCATCTATATGATGTGCCGTATTAGCCCAGCCGTTCACATGTCGAAAGGTATTTCATACACACTATCTATTTTTGTTTTGATCATTGACGAGTTCTCTTATTTACATGTTTCTTCTCTAGTAGATTACTTGTTCATGATTATTGTTTCTCATATGGTTCATATCCTGTTAGTTTTTTACCTGTCCTTTATTATTACTGTTTCTCATCGTTCTTGTTTATTTTGTGCTGATTACATTATATGTAATACGGTTGTACTTTGCTCTCATTATGACTGGGTCGTTGACATTAAAAAAAGAGGAAGGTGACTATATATTCTTCTTATTATGGATTATCAGAGGGTGGTGTTGACGATGTCGGTACCGAGACTCAGGAACCATGATCGATCTCTGGAGGGATCTAGATTCACTTTTTTTTAGTTATGCTTTAGTTTACTTTCATAGTTGGACCAAATTTTTCTCCGGATGGACCATATTATTATTCTGGATTTAGTCTTTCTACTGTTGGATTTGGATCTTATTATTTCATTATCTATCATACTCGTATTTTCTTGATTTGTCTTGTGGCTGAGTATATTTGTATCTATGATCACTTGTATCTATAGAGGATTTATTATGTGTTACTAGACAGTGTTCTATTGTCGATATTGCGGCATAGGCTGGACTTGGCTACGTACTCGTACTCGGTTATGCGGGAGCGGGTCGTGACAGAAAGCGAGCTTCGGCACAGCTTCTGGAGACTACTTCAAAAAGTAGTATCCATGCGCGTCACCAGTGGAGCTTCGGCACATCTTCTAGACAATACTTCGAAAAGTAGTGTCCACGCACGTCGATAATGGAGCATCGACGCCTCTTCTAGACACCACTTCATGAAGTGATGCTCATGCGGGTCAGCGGCTTGGTATAAGTGCATCCTCAAAATGCTGCTTCAAAAAGAAAGCAATGCTCATGCACATCAACCAATCATAGTTATCTTTGCCAAAACATAGACAGAATGCCAAATCTCCTACCCGCAACCGCTTTTCGCACATCGTGATGCATACGATCGCCGATAACATGAGCAACATTGACGACGATGGCCTCATTGGTCGGCTTCTTCTCCTTTACCTTGTTAGTGCTCACAATACTAGCGTTAGGAGCTTTAGGAGCTTTGGGAGCTTTGGGTGCCATGGAGGAAAAGTTAGGGTTTTGCTCGGGGAAGAAGACAAGTTCTTTCTTGGAAAAAAAAGGTTGAGAAAATGACAAAGTAAACTTTTCTCTGTCCCAAAGATCCCTATTTATAGGCTAAGCCATGTATCAGCAGATGAGACAAAGAAACATTTCAGGTCTGAGGAGACGCTTCGAAACACGTGAAGTGGCGGCATAAAATTCTTACAGATCTTTTTCTAAAAAATAAAGAGTAATCCACATTAATAATGACGCCTATCCACAGTAATGATGACAGCCTATCAAAAGCGAGCCCTGCGTACTTCACGTCCATGTGTCAAAACCATGCTCCTTTGATTCAAAAGTGTCTCTAACTTAACCAAGTTTGAAAACTTTGAAGGAGATTATAACTACCACTTTTCTAAAATGAGAGTAATTTTAAACTTTTGTAAAAATTGATCATATTAGTTATTAAATAATAGATTTAAATCATGTTAATGATAAATTGGTAAATTTTTTATTGTTTTAATATTATTTAATTTGGTGTATTGTGACTTTGGTCTTTTGCTAGTGAAACCTTAGAACAACTTAGCCTAGAGACTAACCATAACCATGGAGACCTAGCTAATGTAATTGGATTAGTAATTAGGCTCTAGCTAATCTAGCTAAGAATGACTTAGATTTGATTTGGGGATTTTTAATTAAGGTGTTAGTTTGGGCCTTTAGTAGAGGGACTTGATTTGATGACTTAGAAAGGCCTTTAGGCTAATATGACTTGACCCAAACCCTAGCCCAACCATGTGACCAGCCAAGAGCAGCCCCCTCTCCCTATATAACACATCATTAGCCTCCCTCTTTGCCTCTTTTATTGGAAACCTAACCCTAATATTGTTCTTCCCCAATTTGCCCCCTTTCACCAAATCACCTCTAAATTCAACCAAACCAATTGCAAACTACTCCCCTTGAGTAGATGATGTCTCTATTTGCTAGCTAGCTAGGATTGAGAGCAATTTGGCTATTGAATTAGGTGGAGAATTATTTTAAGGGGATTTTCATTGAGATTCCAACTCTCAATTGGTAATAGCCTCTAAACCCTTTCAATTCATGTTTTCTTTCCATAGATGCATTCATTTAGGCCCCCTAGCATTAGGCTAAGTTTGGTTCAAATTCGAATCCATTTGGGGTGCATATCGCAAGAATATCGGATACGTGTCTCAAGTGTTCGATGAAATACCCCTTAGGACTTTTTGTTCTCTATTTTGTAAACTAATTATATATTTGGATAGCTTGTGATGTGAGGATTTCAATGGTGTTAGATTGAGTTCATTTTCATGTCCATTTTTGTGTCAAAATAGACACGGGAATGCTCGTTTGGGTCTGCACACAGCACTGTACCCTCCCCTGCTGCTATCCTGTCCAAACTCACTAGACACGACATGATATGGGGTGCCATTAGTTGGGTTGGTAAGGGGCATTGACTGACAGGTTACCCAAGAAGTTTGGGTTGAATTGGTTGTGTATTCAGTGAGTTATCTCACTCACAGATGTCAGTCGAATACTGCTCTTAGTGTTCTGATACTCGGGACACTTCACACTGCTTGGACACGTTTACGAGGATACCTTGTTGGCACTTGTAATTGTTGCACATCTCTGTGACACCAACTGACACATTAGTACACATGTAATACCATGTAAACACATGCCACACACGCTCGCACATGTTCCCATATCTACTGCTGTCTGATACCATTGACCTTGTCACATTGGACACTCTTAGACACCTATTTGACACTCATGGACACACATACGAGACACTTGCAGATCACTCTTCACACTCGAACACATTGTTTGTCTAAACACTTGTGCTCGACACACCTACTGCATAAACACACATGTTAAACACAGTCATTTCTGATACTTAAGTATCAGTGATCTGTGTACACTCACACACACTAGTCTAGACACTTGACACAGGTTGGCTTGACACACATTGACATGACACATTAGACTGAACACTTACCTATAGCATTGCTTATACACACCCCTTAATAATTGCAGCTTGGTATGATAGATTCAGTTTAGGTTGATGTTTGGCTCAAGGTTCTAACTTCAGTTTGGGTTTTAAGATGCAATTGGGTTTAGCTTCCTGAGATTGTATATATATATATATATATATATATATATATATATATATATATATATATATATATCTATATATATATATATATATATATATATATATATATATTTTTTTTTTTTTATATATATATATATATATATATATATATATATATATATATATATATATACATGATATCTATTATATATATATATATATATATATATATATATATATATATATATATATATAAATATATATATATATATATATATATATATATATATATATATATATATATATATATATTTGTGGATGAGTAGATACATGATATCTATTATGTATGATATATATATATATATATATATATATATATATATATATATATATATATATATATATATATATATATATATATATATATATATATATATATATATATCATACATAATAGATATCATGTATCTACTCATCCACAAATATATATATATATATATATATATATATATATATATATATATATATATATATATATATATATATATATATATATATATATATAAAAATATATATATATATATATATATATATATATATATATATATATATATATATATATATATATATTTATATATATATATATATATATATATATAGGTATGCCCTGTTCTGTGATCCATATATGGGTATATGTGGTTATGACATATATTTTGAGGATTTACTGACATGTATATAGGTAATGGTTGTATTATATAATAGGTTAGTGAGTGAATGTTATTAGTATCATTAGGAATTAATGAGTGCCATAGAGTTGTTAGAGTGTGAGTTAGTTATGTGAGTGAATGTGTAGTTAGAGTATTAGTTGGTTTAGAGAGAGCATCTGTCCTCCTTAATTATCCGACCCTTTACCATATCTTTACATATCAGTTGCATCTAACTCATGTTTCAGCCCCCACTAGATATGGGTTCAGTTGTATCTCCATGTTCAGTCGTTAGTGTAGGTTGCCTAGTATGTCCTGCATCTTGGCCATTCATTCACATACTCATTTGCATCACTGCCCTCATTGTAGTACACTACGGTCTGCAACACTTCACAAATCCATTTACTGCATCACTCACTTCACCAAAGTTTCACTGAACATGCCACATTATCCACATCTTCATTCCATTCAAATCTGTCCAGTCCATAGTGATGTCAGGTTTAAGTTATAGTATTGTGTGTCTTAGTTTATGATTCTTGTTCTGCCCTCTTGAGCAGTGGGTCCAGTTGGGAGCGGATTATGATATGTTTCATGTGTTAGTCCTTTTGATTTGCCTTTAGAGCCACCATACATATTCAGATTTAGGAGTCCTACAGTGATCAGACTTGGGGATCCAGGGTATTAATGTAACTTTGTGGGTGTGTGACTGGTAGTTGAAGGTTTGGCTTTTAGGAGTAGTACAATAGTATAGTCCTGTGTAGTATCCTAGTGTGTGTATCTACAGGCTGGTGGTGGTTAGTAGTTAGATAATATTATAGGTATACTATGGAATTAGATTGGTAGTATATACCTTTATTATAGGGGGTAATGTAAAGGTGGGTTGTATATATATATACATATATATATATATATATATATATATATATATATATATATATATATATATATATATATATATATATATTTTATATATATATATATATATATATATTTTATATATATATATATATATATATATATATATATATATATATATATATATATATATATATATATATTATATATAAAATAAAATTATATATATATATATATATATATATATATATATATATATATATATATATATATATATATATATATATATATATATATATATATATATATATATAAAATATATATATATATATATATATATATATATATATTTTAAATATATATATATATATATATAATATTTATTTTTACATATATATATATATATATATATATATATATATATATATATATATATATATATATATTTTAAATACATAAAAAAAATACATATATACATATATATATATCTATGTATTAACTTGTAGGTATACAATGTGTTGAATATTCAATATTATATGTGTACATGAGGTAAGGAAAGCTTGTTACATATATTTGCATATATATATATATATATATATATATATATATATATATATATATATATATATATATATATATATATATATAAAATATATATATATATATATATAAATATGGGTCGTTCTACAATACATACGCTGGAAATGGATGTATCGATACATCCGAAATTTGGACCGTTGGATGTTGATCCAATGGTTCGGATTGAATAATAGTGTAGAAACATCATTTAATGCTGATTTAGACTTTTGACCTGTTGGTAACTTGCTTTATTAGGTCATTCTTCACTTTAATTTTTTCAATAAACACCCTAAATTAACTCATATTTACTCTCTCTTTCGTCCATCCAATTTAATATTTCGTAATTTTTTTTTTGGTTACAGGCCGTCGTGGTGGTGGTGTTGGTGGTTGTGGTGGAAAGAGAAACGGAGATGAAGAGGAAATAAGAATCGGTCCGGATCGCGTCAAACGTCGTCGAGCCCTCCTAGAACAACGAGGAGTACCAGCTGCGCCGAGAAGAATCGATCCGGTTCGCGTCGGACGTCTTCGAAACCTCCTCGAACAAGAAGAAGTATCAGCAGCGCCGCTCTAATTTTACTGTCCATGCCATTGTCAGAAATCTTATTTTCATCTAATAATTTAATATTTTGTTAATAAAGCTACATGTCATGGTGGTGGTGGTGAACTGAGGAAACCTGCTTCTGAGGTCGGGCGGATCATCTGCTCACATATTTAAAAAAAAATCTGTATTGATCGGACGAAATATTTTTTACTTTTCTAATGATAATATTTTCAAAGAGAATATTTTTTTTGGACGGTGAATGGCCATTCTCTTTGCTTTTAACACGGAGAATGGCCATTCTCTTTGATTTTAACACGGCGAATGGATGGAGAATGGCCATTCTCTTTGCTTTTAACACGGCGAATGGACGGAGAATGGCCGTTCTCTTTGCTTTTAACACGGAGAATGGCCATTCTCAAGGAGAATGGCCATTCTCCGTTCCTTTAACATGGAGAATGGACATTCTCCGTTCTTTGAAAATGGAGAACGGACACTCTCTGTGCTTTTAACAAAGTATGGTACATTTAGGACTGGAAATGTTCAAGTATCTCATATTTTTTTCACCAAATATTTACAGTATTTTTAATATCATTTACCATAGTACATTCATTTAATATTAAATTATTTTCAAGAAAATCCAAATATCATTTTATCAGGCTTCCACTGTATGGCTGAACAAAATTTCTTACGAATGTTTGAATATAATTAACCTACTATCAAAGAGAATTTTTCTTACATTACATTATGCATTACACTGGCATCGACTTCATACTGATGGCATCGATGTACTGATGGCAATAACAAAGGATGAACAGGCAGGATTACAATTATGTTTCAGCAATAACAAGGGATGAACAGGCAGGATTACAATTTTGCTTCAGCAATAACAAGGGATGAACAGGCACTGGCATCGAATTCATACTGATGGCATCGATGTAATGATTTTTTACAGAAAGCAAAACACATTACAATCAAATAAAGTTTTAGTGATCCCAGGAATGCATCCGTAATGAGGCCACCTGTAAACCCTAGGAATGCACCCAGGACTCATGAAATCTGTGATGGGCATCTGCAAATCAAAGGAATGCACCAAAATATCAATATCATCTATGAAGGCCAACTGCCAACCAAATAAACGCTTCAACCAAAAAATCATAATCAAATTAAGTATACTTCATTCCAAGTCCAATAAACTGCATAATTTATGCTACAGTAATCTGCCCAATCCACGTTGTAATTTAACATATAACCTGCATAATTCACAATACAATAATCCAAATAAATATCAGACCTACTCTAAATTTAAGACCATATTACATTTTCAAAACAAATTACGAACTATGCACTTAGTACAAGCGAAAAGTTTAGTCTTACAATATTTCAAACACAAATTTTAGTTTGACCGCCATGACCAACAAATATTCAGAACCATATTACAAGTCAAATATTACTTCCAAATTGAAATAAGAGACATTCAAAACTCAAAAGATGAATCTTCATAGCCATCTCCATCTTTTTCTTCTTGTTTTTTTCCTACTTCTTCTTCTTTCTCAAAATATCCTTCACCTACACCTTGAGGGACGGATTAAGAAAAATTATAGTCAGTATGGACTCACTGTATATATAGAAATGACATCCAGAAACATAAATAGAAGTCTTAAAGTGATGGATAGCATTAAAGTGTCAATGTGCACAGTGTGTATTTTTACATAAGAGTTTGGACTAGCCCTATTTACCTTCTTCACGAGGAAAGGAAAATCTTATTCTTGGTCAGCAAATTCAACCTCTATCTGGTTAATCTTATCCAGAATCAATTTCTGGTTGTCGGATATAGTCTTCATCTCTTTGAAGACATTCTCAAAGTTTGCAGCAACAAAATTGTATAGATCATCAACCCTGTCCTTAGTATTTTTGATTCAATAAGTTGATGGTTTTTCAGATGTTGATGGTTTGCTTGCAGCTGCTGCCCGTTTTCCAAACATTCGAATGAAGGTTAGTTTTCTCATGGGGCCTTTGTTTTTAATATAAACATCCCCTGCTAAGCTTTGGACAGAATGTTTATTAGCCATCGAGCATACAAATCCTCCGAAAGGGAGAGCTGTCCTTGCAGTTGGTTTTCCCACGAGATGCATCATTCTACTGAACATGTAGGAACCTATATCCATTCTTTTTTTCTTCCCCATATAATAAAGAAAATTTACTCTCTCGGGATGGATGAAAAACTCATGTCCAGTAGGGTTGAGTGTTTGAGATACGTATGCATGCAACAATTTATACAAAGTTTTTAATTGATCTTTGTATACATTTTGAGGGGTCTTGGCACCCATTGAAACACCTATAATCTCATGAATTGCATTCGTCATGGAAACATTATCAATATCTTTCATATCAAACTCAGGAACTGGATCAAATCCCTAAAATTCGTTGATGACAGCAGCATTTACCCTAATCAGTTTTCCTCTCAGAAACACCAGTAGTTGATCCTCTTCTTTTTCTTTAATTTCAGCCAGAAGATTTGAGTAAAATTCTCTTACTATTGTTTGGGAGATTTTCTCAAGACAGGATTTGTTCAGTTTCTCTAATTGATAGAATTTCAATATATCCAGGAAAGCTTCATCTTCGACATCATCCATCTTAATTGATCTTTCAGGCATAACAGCCTTTTTCTTAAAATATTTAATGTAAATCTTCTTAGTTTTAGAGTCTTTAAATTTTTTTACCTCCTCTCCAGCCTGGGACTTATTTGATGATTGCTCTTTCTCTTCATTTTTCTCTTCTGATGAGAATTCAAAATCCACAGAGTACGCTGATGACTCTGTATCTGTTGCCACCTTAGCCTTCGCTTGAGTACGCCTTCGATCTACATAAGTTGAGTCTTCCGACGACTCTGTAACGAAGATAGATTTTCCGATCTTTGTCGAGCAATGAGTGTTTTAGCCTTTTTTGTACGTGGCCTGGCTGCCGCCTCCGCTTTCATCGTCGCTGCCGCCGCCGCTGCTTCCGCTGCTGCCCTTTCAGCCTCTGCCCTAGCGACCATAATCTTGGTTTTTACCGCCCTTGCAAGTTCTGCCCTTCGGGCCTGTATCGCATTCCTTTGTGGATTCTTCCCCTTCGACGACGATCGTTGTTTCTTCGGCGGCATTTTGATTAGAAGAGGGCTTGGGAGAGGGTTTGGGAGAAGGAAGAGGGTTTGAGAAAAAAAGAGGGAAAATTCGACCGTCTTATATGACCTTGGAAAGTGGAACAAATTAGAATAGTTTTGAGTCTTAAATTAAATTTATTACTC
The DNA here is from genome assembly GCA_029216955.1 of Iris pallida. NCBI lineage: Eukaryota > Viridiplantae > Streptophyta > Magnoliopsida > Asparagales > Iridaceae > Iris > Iris pallida. The sequence continues at coordinate 5,597,460 of JANAVB010021595.1, read as the reverse complement.
TTATTACTAGTATAAGACGGTCGAATTTATTACTATTAAATTTAAAAAACTACTTTTCAAAATTAAATTTATTACTATTATTACTAGTATATATCCATGTGAAATCACTACATAAACTTTTAGGATTTGAGACCCTAATTTTAAAAACTACTTTCCAAAATTAAATTTATTACTATTATTACAGGTATATATCCACGTGTTCCATATAAATTATTGAAAAATTTGGCAGAAAAAATGTGGTGGAAACATGTTTATTTAAAAAAATTTAACAACATATTTAAGAATGTGAAGTTTAATCTCAATATTTCTATTTTTCGAATATTTGATTAAATTTTGAAAATAAGAAGACTATGTACTTGAAAAGAGTAAAATTGAAACACTCAAAGTTGTCCTCTATTTTACTTTGTAATCATATTTAAGATGGATTTGACGACAAGATTGACGCTGGCAGCATAATCAATTCTATGACGTAACAAGTCATTGATGGGGATATCGTCGATGATATATGGATTTGACGTAACAAGATTTGTTAATTATAAAGAGCAATGCTATAGTTAGCAAATGGGTGTAAGTTGTAAGAAGGTTGTAAAAGTTTGATTGTAGCCGAAACCAAATTGAGTTAACAAAATATTATATTTCATTAAATCCCAGCTTCGTCGCCGGAACATTCTCCGGAGAAGTATACAAGAGGAGGACAAAAAACTGTAAAAAACGAAAAAAACAAAAAAAAATAAAAAAAAGAGGTTTAGCCCTCACTGGCCTCACGGAGGATCTCCGCAAAGTCCTGCAGGGTGCACACACCCGCCCTATGGCACAGGCGGCGAAACGCTTTCCTCTTCTCCAGAGAATCCCGTTCCTCCGGAGTGATCGGCAACAGGTCAAAGTTGGGCGCCGGATGAAGAGGTCGAGCGATGACCTCTAGTGACAACCCGCAGGAGGTCAGAAAGTCCGCAGTCGCTGCCAGCCAGTCATGGGTCGGAGGCGGCACAGAGGGTGCTCCATGCGGAGAGGCTCGACGACGACTAGAAGAAGACTCTGACAATGGTTCCCAACCACATGATCTTTTTGGAACCATGTTAAATGTGCAACCTACTCAGATGAATGGGGACCCCTATGTATATATATACACGTTCCTAACCGACTCTTCTTATTCCTTATTGGAAGTTGGGAATATTCAATTTCTTATTCCTTATTGGAAGTTGGGGATATAATGCTACAGTTATAACCAAATGCTTACAACACTCTTACAACCTTCACCCATTGTTGACATGTGGGCCATGACCCACATGTCAGCAATGGGTGAAGGTTGTAAGAGTGTTGTAAGCATTTGGTAGTAGACTTAGCATTATTGATGTCTTATTCCAAGCTTAGTTGGTTGTGCTGTTTGGCTTTTACATGGAAGGCCTAGGTTCGAGTCTGGTGTTTGGGTTCTGTAGAATTTTTATATTGTTAACATTTTTTGGGTGCTATTATATGCTTTTAACTTAGTATGGAATAATTTTTGGGACTGTTAATGGCCATTCTCCGTTCCTCTAACACGGAGAATGGTACATTTAGGACGGAGAATTGTACATTTAGGACGGCAAATGGTACATTTAGGACGTAGAATGGTAAATGTAGGACGGAGAATGATAAATGTAGGACGGAGAATGATACATGTAGGACGGAGAATGGTCCATATAGGACGGAGAATGGTACATTTAAGACGGAGGTAGGACGGAGAATGATACATGTAGGATGGAGAATGGTACATATAAGACGAAGAATGGTACATTTAGGACTGTTCTGTAGGATTGTGAATTTTAAATAGTTTGGCAGTTTACTTTAGTTTTGAATCTATATAAATTGGTTTTGAAGGCTCGTGAAGATGAATTAGTTTGGCTGTTTGGCTGTATAAATAGATTTTAAAGGGTTGTGAAAAAGAAACCAATATTTTCGTATCGATCACCATTAATTATGGTGAATGGCACTGATACCACTAATATGAGTAGAATTTGTACCGCCAGAATTCATTTTGAATAAGGTAAAATCTGTGTTGGAAAATGACGAAATCTCTTGGATATGATTACACTGAGATGTTGTATTAATGGTAAAATCTGTGTTAGAAAATGTCAAAATCTCAGAAGTGAGCCGTCTTAGGCGTCATTATATCATAGTCCATTTTATTTATAAAAAAATTAATCATGTAAAAAATTAGTATTGACAAATGTAAAATTTTGTCAAAATGGAGAATCGAACTCATAAAAAATATCTTGTACGTAGACTAGTGAAAAATATAAAGAAATGCATGCATGCATGCATGCTAATGTTTTCACCATTCACCCCAGGAATGATAGATGATATCTAAATCATTATACATCTCGTATACAGGTTCCCCTGGTACTGGGATTACATTATCAAAGGGTTTTTTAAACGTCTGTATTGAATAACAAATTTTTCAGAGTTCGTCGTCGAAGTGCATGTTGAAGCACCCACGTATGTCGAGCACGCGAAGACCCTTACAGTTGTATATGATAGATCGCAGTGTGTCTCTATTGAACATGCCGAATCCCATATATAGGTGCTCGAGACGCAGCATCGAATCAGCCACGGCCTTTTCCTCCACCTCATTTTTTGTGTCCAGCAAAACATGTTCCTGAGCATGAAATCTGGAGGGGGCATGTTCCTACTCAGCTTGACCAGACGGTGGCAATACTTTCCGGCGGAAGATATTCCAGTCGACGTGATATAGAAGCAGTAGCTAATGTCGAGTTCTTCCAGCACAGGGAGAAACTCCAAGTGTCTCACGAAAGTTTCATCACTCACGTCGTACTTCGGAATGCGCAGCACCCTTAGAAATTTCCCACTGTATTATAAAAATGGAAAAACATCAATAGAAATTAACAAAAGTATACGTAAAATTTTGTAATAGAAAAAAGAAAGTATTAGAATAAGACCAAATAAAATTTTACACTAGCCTTAAACATGCAAAAGAGAAGGCTGCTTCGTCGAGCTTGTACACGGAGAAGGAACCTAGATATCCCCCACTGCGAGCCATGAGCTTCATTACGGTCAAACTAATCTCAGCAATTTGCTGGGTCCTCTGGCACCACTGTACCAAGTCGACGTTAGACCAATAGTCTAAGAGACCGTTGAGCGCCTTCCACCACGAACGACAAACTGGGGCCACGTTGCACATTACCTCGTCCGCCGGCATCCCCGACAGTACCAGTATCATCGAGAGAATCTCGGTAGGGATGACGGCCCATCCGCTGCAGTTGATCTTGCTCATCTCCATTGCGACTGTTCTTCTTCTTTCCTTTGTTTCTCTCTAGTCGGATGGGTTTTCTTCTTTGGAAAAGGCTATTTAACCCCTCGTTTAGGGGGATATAACCCGCTCGTGGAGGGGTGTGACCGAACAAGGCACGAATCTATTAGGAAATAACGGTAATGCCACTGTATTAATATTAGCAATTAGTCGTTTGAGCTCCCAACATATTTGGGTGATGCCATCTCCCATTATGTGGCATCTGACATGGCAGATGACATAACAGCTGACATGGCAAATTTTAACCCCAAAAATTAATTACCCAAATTTTTTTAATGTTAATATTAATGTCAATATTAATATTAATGTTAATGTTAATGCTAATGCTAATGTTAATGTTAATGTTAATATTAATATTAATATTAATATTAATATTAATGTTAATGTTAATATTAATTAATGTTAATTTAATATTAAATTATTTATTTACTATTAGTGTTAATTTTAATATTAATTTTATTGTTAAATTTTGCCATGTCAGCTGTCATGTTAGCAACAATGTCATATGCCACATAATGGAAGATGGTATCACCTAAATTTTTTGGGAGCAAATAGCATTTTCGTAATATTAGTTTTAATTATATTGCAAATTTTAAATTAACAGAAAAGCCAATATAGATTTAATATTAATGCTACTGTTAAATTTTCCCGATCATACCTCGATAGTTACGATTGTCGACCGAGTTACCGTCTTCATCATTATCAAGTTTTCACACGAATCATCATCCTCACTGGGGCGTGATGTCGTACGAGCCTGGAGTTGCGCTCGTGCAAGGCAAGATAACAGATTCACAATAGAGGCGAGGTAGGTGAAAGCTGATAATAGTTGTTGGCAATCAATCTTCTAGACGTACAGAACGAGGTCCCTCATCTTGAAGTTCCAATCCTCCTTCAACTTTATGATTTCAGTGTCGTTGTAGACCACCTTGTCCCCGAATAGAAAGTAAGGCTTCTTAAAGTAACCTTCTTGTCCATCAGCTATCAGGAGCTTGCCCGAGCCTAACATCTTCTGGAGGAAGAAGAAGTGCTATGTCTTGATGTGAGTCATCCTCCCCGATGGCTGACCTCGGCGATCTGTGCCAGTTGTGTTCACTACATCTTTTTTCAAAGTTCATACCCATGTAAAGGGAGGAACCAAAGAAGATATCGTCCAGTAGAGGCCTTGTCATAGATACTGCACACAAAAAGGGCAAAAAGTCACAAAACAAAGAAGTGATCCAAAGCCATACGCCAGACCTCGGCAGTGCACGAATCCAGTTTTAGCATACCAATGACAAAGCTTCCCATATAAGTCCATGTGCCATGCTATTCATCAGTACATCATCTAGACAGAGCCTCATGGTTAAGTCATGCACATTTGCTAAATTATGGCCTCAGAGCATCACCCAGACAAAGTCATGTACGTCAGCTAGTTATAACATCAGCATCATCTAGACAGAGCTGTACGGCTAAGTCATGTACGTTGGCTAATTATGATGTCAATGCATCATCTAGACATAGCCTCATGGTATGTCATTCGCATCCGCAAGTGGTGGGCATCAACACATCTCCCAGACCTAGCTTTTCAACTAGGCCCATGCGCTTCAATAATGAGTTTGGTCGACGATTGTCACTTGATGGTCATCCATCCACACAGCCGAACCGTGCACTTGTGTCTGTGTGTTTGAGAGAATCCACGATATCTCCTCACCTACAACTTCCTTGCGGATGTCAGGATGCGTCTTGCCGACTCTGCCGTAGCCTCAGAAGTTTAGGCCATGGCCTTTTCCTTAGCAACATCAGTCGACTTGGGAGCCATTGCAACAATAAGGTCGAGGAGGAAGAATGATATGAAGAGTTTTTCTTGAGAGTTCAAAATGGCAAGAGTAAAAACTCTCCCTCTCCAAACTTAACACCTTTTTATAGCCCGTAACTACGTGGGTTTCAATAAGAAAAAAAAGAACAATTATCGCTTCGGATCAAGCCAAAATTAATTGCTCTTATTTTGAAATTCATTTTACAGCCTGTCAAAAGAGGGTCCTATGCCAAACAATCATACACTGAAATGTCCATAAGTCATGCTTCTTGTTTAAAGTATTTCAAAACTTGTTCAAGTTTTAAAAACTTTGAAGGAAATCTTGTAGAAGCGTAGAAAATACAAAAACCATGTGCCCTACAAACTCTACATGTTCCAACTCATACGCTCTATAAATCATGCATTCGGAAACCATACGCCTAGATCCAAAAATCATTTTATCGATTACAATTGTGTAGTGCCACGTGGCTTGATCCAACTAGCTTTCATGTATGCCCTTGCAGCTATGTGCCTAGATTTGCTATGTGCCCCTAAAAGTTGTGCACCTAGTCTATCTCATGCGCTGACGCCTACCATCGTATTAAATCTTTCCGTTCTAACAGATCGAGATCTTTGAGCCATTAGCATGTACCATGTGTCAAATGACTCAGTTATGCCTATGACGGGTGTCAATAGCCCAAGACTCAGCAACCACCCTATCCCAACCACGGCTACGTGACTATAAGTTGTGCCATGGCACAGTTACAACTACATTCTATTCAGAAATGCCATGTGGCAATAAAATTCATGTGCACAATGCTCCTATATGCCAAATCTATGCACGCATTGCATATGTGCGAACGGACGGATCCTTTCAGCCATTTATAAATAGGAGTCTTCCTTCATTTCAAGCCCCAAATATACAGAGAGTTTGAGCATCCAACCGAGAGAGCCGAATTACTGTCCTTCTTACTGTTGAACAGAGACTTGCAATCCTCTTTCGCCTTGTCGAATCGTCAACGTAGTAAAGGAATAAGCTGCAGTATTCGATCTCTATCGTCATACTTTTTCAGAATAAAAAACTTTGTACTTAGTTCCCGTTGGGGTTTCCTTGTACTTCTTTCATTTGTTAAATATAAAAGTTTGTTAAACTTTGTTCCATGGCAAACACATATTCTTTCTGCTGAAGGTGTCGCGGTTGCTCAAAAAAAAATTGAAGCAATGGTAGATTGGAAATAACCTACCTCGGCTAGTGACATTCGAAGTTTCCTAGACTTAGCAGGCTACTATCGAAGATTTGTGAAAAACTTTTCTAAATTAGCATCGCGTCTGAATGGCCTCACCAAGAAAGGGGCCGCACTCAAGTAGAACGATGACTGTGAAACTAGCTTTCGGGAGTTAAAGCAACGGCTCATCTCAGCTCCAATCCTTGCACTTCTGGACGGGCCAAAAGGATTTCAAATATTCAATGACGCATCGAAAACTAGCTTAGGGTACGTACTCATACAAAAGGATAAGATGATTTCTTTTGCTTCAAGATAGTTGAAGCAGCACGAAAAAATTTATCCTACGCATGATCTGAAATTGACGGCGATTATGTTCCTGTTGAAACTACGATAACACTATCTCCATGGTGTGGCTTGCAATATCTACACGGATCACAAAAGCCTCAAATATAGTTTTACCCAATGGGACATGAACTTACAAAAATGGTATTGACTCGAACTCATCAAGGATTATGACTTGACGATCAATTATATGCTGGATAAGGGAAACATCATAGTGGATGCTCTTAGAAGAATATTATAGGTTGGCTGGCTTTCAAACATAAGTTACAATGAGACTTAGCAGAAATGGGTATCGAACTCCAAGTTCGATATCGAGGGGGGCGGTTGGATCAATTACACCTAGTTTGTGCGACAAAATAAAGACCACACAAAAGGATGATCCATTCCCGAAGAAGATGTGTGAGCTGATATCAATAAAAAAGATGATCGACTTTGCATAAGACGAGAAGGGCACGATGCAGGTAAAAGGAAGACGAGAAGGGGACGATGCGATTAAAAGAAAGATTATGCATTCCTGAACATGCCGAACTCAAAAAATAAATTCTAATGAAGGTACATTATGCGAAGTACTCGTTGCATCCCAGGAGCACCAAGATGTACAAGGACTTGCACATGACCTTTTGGTGGCACAACATGAAGAAAGACGTGGCTACCTTTGTGTCGCAGTGCATGGCTTGTCCGTAAGTGAAATAAGATCACCAAAGGCCAGGCGGAGAGCTGTAGAATCTTGTCATTACAGAATAGAAGTGGAACAATATCTCAATGGATTTCATAGTAGGGTTTTCGAAGACGTCATGGAAGAATGATACGAATTGGGTCATTGTTGATAGATTGACCAAGTCGTCTCACTTCATCGCAATCAAAGTAGCATAAAGATGATCAGTTAGCACAAATCTATATTAACAAGATTGTTCGACAACATGGGTTACCTTTTATGATAGTTTGGGATGGAGACAGATGATTCCTATTGTGTTTCTAGATAAGCTTGTAAGTTGCGTTGGGAACCAAGCTAAATTTTAGTACCTCATACCATCTTCAGAATGATAGTCAGACGGAGTGGGTGAACCAGATATCAGAGGACATGCTACGTCATTATGCGATAGACCTGAAGACTCCATTCACTTAAAGAATTAACTTTGGACCGTAAGGAAAAAGTCCTACGGAATCGATCGATGTCCTTGGTTCGTGTGCCATGGCATAACCATCCAGTTGAAGAATTGATGTGGGAGATGGAGGGAGAGATGAAGGTGAAGTACCTTTCATTGTTAGCCTAATTTAAGGTCAGAACCTTGTTATTAAGTTACCGAACGAAACTTTTTCTTAGTGATATATTATGTAGTGCCCCATTCCCATAAGCGATGGACTATCTAATACGCTTGTGGCGAGTTAGACTTGGTTGCAAACTTAGATGGATAGTCTAACTTAGTCAAGAGCTTGGTATAGGATAACACTTTATAGCATCAAATAATCGATTTGGATGAATGTTACGTGAATCGATCCAACTAATGGAACGACTTCTATTGGAATAAGTCCTAGATGCAGTAGACTATGTTTGCAAGTGAGCTCTATATAAGAGTCCCTTCGACGAGATTGGGTTGATGTATGATTTTCTTGAAGTTTTTGCTGCTTTGTTTTGATGAACGTGTTTTCGAGTCAATTTTCGTATTCATTCTAAGAATTTCGAAACAAATGATTTAATGAAGGATTGCTAATATGATATTGATGCCATTGCAAGAGCTCGCATAACTGATGCTTGATCATTGCAAAGTCCTTTGACACTTGGCACGTTTAATACTTGGTGGGTAGTTCGACCCCTTCTTTTCTACTCCTTCCCGCAAATAAAATTCTTCTTGCCTCGAATTTATTCAAATCGACGATGCAAATTAAATGCATGCCAAATAATTAAGATAAAGAACTCGGAATAACTGTATCAATTTAGAGTAATTTTATTCTAAACTATAAGTTTCGTACTTGAAAGCCAAAAGTTAATGTTCTAAAAAAGGATAGACTGTTTCATGGAATGCAGAATAATGAAATATCAGTTGTGCATAGTGCCTCGGGGTATTTGGTGCCTACTAGACACAAGTTTTTATTTCCTCAAAATGGTATATAGGACACCAAAACTGAATCGACCTTGGGAAAACATGAGTTGTGCTTTGGCACGAGGCATTGTGAGACCTAAGACGAGCTTGCAACCTGGACTGAAGGGTGATCACAATGCTGTTGATAACCGTCCCTTTATGGTGGCGTAACACTAATGACCACATATAAAATAGTAAGTATGCTCATCTATTGTCTTATGTAGGTGGTAAGTATTATCTCTGTCTTTATGCAGGGACGAGCATGGCCGTGGTAAGAAACGATATGAAAGGCTATGCTTTATTGTTTCAATTCTGCCATCGATATGAACTACAATTCATTCTAGTTTTAAATAGCAAGACAACTTTGAATAAATTCCTACCTTAATAAGCAGTATCGATTTAGACGAGTGGGTTCGTCTCGCTCACTAGTGCATTCCTAAGTGTACTAATCCCCCAATCCATAGGTGACAAGAACCTGGGGGTGCATGGTGCTAGGCCCAAGCTGAAGTTCTGGCCTTGTACGAGTGCAACTACTGACTCATACGACATCACGTCCCAGCGAGGACGAACGATTCGGCAGAAATCGATGCGAGGACGAACGGTTTATAGAATCGGGACGTAACATATTAGTTGCATAGACTTTCAAATTATTTATAAATGAAATTAATATTATTGATTTGTTTCAATAAATATGAAGGAAAATACTAATAAGTTATTATGTAACTAACATAAAAAAAGGCGGAATTGGTTTCCCCACAAAATTTTAAATGTATAGACTCAATTGCAAGGGTTTTATTTTGTCTACAAGGAAATTTGAAAACTTGTTTTCACCAATTATATAAAGCAATTATCTCATAGGCGGACTACCGACAGAAGATCCTTAAGAAAACCCTGGATTGAACAAAGTTTTTTAGAATGAATAGTTGCAAAAAGCCTGACATGAAGGAAATGCAAAAGCTTTATAAGACACTACAACAAAAATACCCTTTAATGACGCTTGATATGGGGTTTTAATGACGGCTGATAAAGAAGCGTCATTAAATTTCAGCCAGACTGTAATCTATGACGGTTATATATAAAAGCGTTATTGAATGTCTCTAAGTGGTACGAGCGTTATGGAAAAAACACAAATTTTAAGTCGAAATTTTGACTCTCCCGCACTTACTCCCGCACTTAAGTCGAAAAGCCCCCTTCTCCCGCACTTACTCTCTTTCTCCTTCTCTCTCTCCCGCCGCTCCCCAACTCCCTTCCGCCCTCTCTGGCGCTCCGGCGCTCCCGATCAACTGCTCTCAACCCGCTCCGGCGCTCCCGATCAACTCCCCTCAGCCCGCTCCCCTCTCGCCGCGCCCCAACTCCCCTCAGCCCGATCAACTCCCCAAGGTTTGTCCTAATTTTTTTTCTTATTTTGTGCCCTAATTTCTGCCTCGATTTGATTTTAGTAAAATGCCCTAATGCCTCGACTTGATTTTAGTAAAATGCCCTAATTTTGACCTAGTTTCTATTTCCTAGTTTTCGAAAGATGGCTGAAATATCTTTGAATGCATGTTTGGAAATCTTTGAAAGAATTTTCTTTTTTTTACTAATTTGTGATGCATTTTCTTCGTCCGCGCATTGGTTCATCTTCTTGTTTCTTTCTTTGTTGGTTCTTGCAGTGTGGAAGGGTGTTAATTCCATTGCTTACAAGTTTAACTTCATGGAGACACGTTCGGGTAGCAAGGTTTGTTTTGGTTCATGGAGACATGTTCTTTGCAATTGCCCTATTTTCTAGAAATCATGGACAAGAAAGAGATCAATGTCCCTGTAACGTCGTGTATGACACATGTTGAACACGGCATTTTTACACTCGAAATTACTCCAGGTCACGCAGAAATCGGTACCGTGTCTGTGTATGTGCCATGTCATATTGTCTTTAAATCAAGTCCGGTTCTTTTTAGATTAAAATACTCCAGGCAATACAATTTATTTTTTACAGTGTGCACGTTGCTCATATATCGAGAGTGGGATGGATCTTTGACATCAATATATGCAATTGTTTGACTGTACATCTTTAGATTAAATGATATCGGTCATGTTGGATGTGAGCGTTGACCAACTTTTTTTTTTAGGTTTATTTGACCCTCTTTTGTAGTTATGTAGATGATTCATATAATGGTTGATTCCAGAATTCATCTCATATAAAACCTGATTTTGGGATTCAAGTACAACACATAACCTGAGAATTAGTTCACTGATTTCCCATTTAATTCATCGACACTCACATGATACACAAGTATATAGACATAATACATCAATGAGATATCAGTTGAAATCTGGAAGCAATGATATCACTAGAAGAATAAGGTTCTACTTTGTATATATGCAAGGTCAGTCGTACAATTACATTGAGCTTAAACTTCAGGGTAATCATATTGCCGTCTCGGGAAAAAATTCAACTACAGAACTAATATGATCAAGCAATGAAGTGCACAATTTCCTACATATAGACTCAGAGCATCCCTGGTACAACCTCTACATCCCAGTACTCGATATTGTTTCCTGCAATCCCTTGGACCCCTATACCCGGTAGGTTGATCATGGCACTCTGCCTATGCCATATGGGTATTGGCATATCCTATGATACCTACTGTTATCTACAGTTCTCTGTTCCAATATTGAACGAGTTATCAACGACTCGGGTTACCTGCATCAAGAGGTACCAAGGCTTGTTTATATCTGATATTCAAAACCAAGCCATGTAGTTGGTGTTAAACCAGGTACCCACTGATACTAGGTTGCCCCTAATGTGGGATAGGATAATCTTGAAGGTATTTCCTATTGTATCCATGTGCACCGACCCTTCAAGGTTTGGTACAATCAAACACTCCCTATGTTTTAATCTCAGGTTCGAGGGATTTCACACTCACATGATATATTTGAATTGGGCTATTGAACACAGGTTATAAAGAAATTTGAATTGGGCTATTGCACACTCACATGATATACATAACCTAATGTGAGCTGTCATTTTTCCCAAATCCTGAGAACTGCATTGGGCTGAATTCTGGGTTATATACTCTAATAACTGAGGCTATTTACACAGACTTCCTCACCCTGCTTTATACCTTCCTGCACACATGTTTCCCCACACACTCTCACATTTTCTGTCACTCACACACTCACTAACACACACATGCCTACACTGTTCAGCCCTTCGACACACACACAAGCACTCATGATTCACACACACATATATTCACTGTCACCTCATTCTAAATTTTGAGAACAAATTGTTCCCCTCATGTTGATCCTCACACTCTCATGGATGACAAAGCACTTAATCGTTGTTTTCCTTTATTATACAGAGGAATAGATCATGGATGACAAAGCACCTATTATCGGAAGAATATAGAGCCGGAGTTGATGAATTTATGGAGCATGTTAAAGCTAGTGGGGATGATCTCGACTTCGTTAGATGTCCATGTAATGAGTGCGAGAATCTCTATAGTATGAGTTTAGAAGATGTAAAATTTCATTTGACGACAGTTGGTATCGATCCAAGGTATACTATATGGATATGGCATGGGGAAGTTGATCCTAATGAAGTGTGTGAGGATACATGTGCGTCTATTTATAAGGACTATGATATGGATACTTTAAATGATGTGGCAGATACACTAGAGATGTTCCATGCTTTAAAAAGGAACGACATTGAAGGAGATGATGAAGATAACTTTAATTCATTGCTTGATGATGCTAAGAAACCATTGTATAATGGTTGTAAAAAGTATACGAAGCTATCTGCGATAGTGAAGCTCTTTAGTATCAAGGCAAGAGTGGTTGGAGTGATAAAAGCTTTTCAGATGTGTTAACATTGTTCGCCGACATGCTTCCGGGAGAAAATGAATTGCCTGTAAGTACTAGGGAGGCTAAGCGTTGCTTCTCAATATTTGGAATGGGATATAAGAGAATACATGCATGTCCGAATGATTGCATACTCTATAGAAAAGATTATGAAAATGCAATCTCATGTCCTACGTGTGGAACGTCGAGATATAAGGTAAAGAAGAATATGTCTGAACAAAGTCAGGAAGAGCAAAAGAAGGGCATCCCAGCTAAAGTTCTATGTTACTTTCCACCTATTTTACGCTTTAAAAGGTAGTTTCGATCGGTACAAACATCAAAGAATTTGACATGGCATGTAGACGGAAGGGAAGTTGATGGCCAATTGCGTCATCCCGCAGATTCACCTACGTGGAAGACAATTGATGATAAATTTCCAGAGTTTGCAGCAGAAGCAAGAAACCTTCGACTCTCTCTTTTAGCCGATAGGATTAATCCATTTAGTTCACTCAGTAGTAGGTACAGTTGTTGGCCTGTAATGCTAAATACTTATAATTTACCACCTTGGTTGTGTATGAAGAGAAAGTTCACATTGTTGACATTGTTGATATCAGGCCCCCAACAACCTGGAAATGACATAGATGTTTACTTAGCACCATTGATTGAGGATCTCCAGTTGCTGTGGAAGGATGGAGTTGTGACTTACGACGCCTATCGGCAAGAATCTTTTACATTGAGAACTGTATTGTTATGGACTGTTAACGATTTTCCTGCATATGGCAACTTGTCTAGTTGTTGTGTGAAAGGATATTTTGCTTGTCCAATATGCAACAAAAATACTTATTCAGATAGATTGAAACATTGCAACAAGAATATTTATACTGGTCACAGAAGGTATTTGCCGCAAAACCATTCTTTTCGATCACAAAGAAAGGCATTTAATGGTGACAAAGAGTTTGGAACTCATCCTGAACCATTAAGTGGGGAACAAATATTAATGAAGGTTGCGGGGATTTCGGTTTCTTGGGGGAAAAAGAAGATGTTCCAGAAAAAGATATCAGAGAAGAAGACTTCAAAGAAGAAGAAGGAAGCAGAAGTGTAAAAGAAGTTGACACCAAAGAAGAGGAAAAAAGAAGTACAAAAAGACAAAGTTACAAGTTGTTGGAAGAAGAAATCCATTTTTTTTGAGCTAGAGTATTGGAGATATCTTCCTATTAGACATAACTTGGATGTCATGCACATTGAGAAGAATGTCTGCGATAGTATCATTGGGACCCTATTAAATATTCCTGGAAAAATAAAAGATGGGATCAATAGTCGCAAAGATCTTGTAGAGATGGGCTTAAGGAAAGAATTGGCACCTCATAATAAGAAAAATGGGATTTATCTTCCAGCTGCATGTTATTCTTTATCGAGGCAAGAGAAAAGAATAGTGTGTCAAACTTTGCATGACCTTAAGGTCCCAGATGGTTACTCTTCGAATTTTAGATGTAATGTCTCAATGGAAGATCTAAAGTTATATGGTCTCAAATCCCATGATTGTCATGTTCTAATGCAACAACTACTTCCTGTTGCAATACGTGGTATGTTGCCAAAGCATGTGAGATGTGCTATTATATGAGTATGTTTCTTCTTTAATGTCCTTTGTGCCAAAGTCGTGAATATACAAAAATTGCAAGATATCCAAAATAATCTTGTGATCACATTGTGCTTATTGGAAAAATATTTTCCACCATCATTCTTTGACATAATGGTACATCTAATGGTGCACCTTGTCAGGGAGGTCGAACTTGGCGGTCCGGTTTTCTTCCGATGGATGTACCCACCAGAGAGGTTGGTTTGGTCTAGTCTGAACTTTGATTTTCATTATGTAGTAACATGATTGATGTTTGTGTAATCATTTTTATCTTTATCATTTGTTCATTATAGGTTTATGGGTGTGATAAAGGGTTATGTGAGAAATAAGAATCGTCCTGAAGGGTGTATTGCACAATGCTATATCGCAGAGGAAGCCATTGAGTTTTGTTCAGAATATCTAGAAGAACAACCCGCCATTGGAGTTCCTTCTACGAAGAATGAGGAAAAACCTATAGGAAAAGGAAATATCTGTGAAGTTGACCGCTTATCTTTGGACCAAGCACATCTTTATGTGTTGCACAACACAAATGATATTCAACCTTATATCGAGTAAGGATGTCTATATTACTCTTTACTTAGTTTTATCTTTGGACCAAACACATCTTTTTTTATGTTTCGCTTTGTAATTAACAAAATTCTACTTATGACTTGATAGGGAGCACGAGGCTTACTTGAAAAAGTTGCACCCTCGTAGAGTGAAAAGTACAAAATGGTTAGAAGATGAGCACAATCGCAGCTTTATTAGTTGGTTACGATCAAGGGTATTGATTAAGCTACTATATTTTATGTTCTAATTAGTGAAAATAAAATATTGAACTTAGGAAAACAAATGACAGGTTGATGCTGCGGTAGAAGACCCAACTAGCAATGTCTCTGATGAATTAAAATGGATAGCTCAAGGGCCTCGACATCACGTAACTAAGTTCCCAGGTTATGCAATTAATGGGTGTCACTATCAAACGAAAGATCGTGACGACGTACGAGTCAAGCAAAACAGTGGAGTGACTCTAGTGGCAAAGACTTTTCAAGTTGCTAGCACAAAGGACAACAATCCCATCATCTCAGATATGATATTTTACGGTGTCATCAAAGAGATTTGGTTGCTTGACTATTTCTCCTTCTAGATTCCCGTCTTCAAGTGTGATTGGGTTGACAGCAAGAATAGTGTTAAGGTGGATGAACTTGGTTTTACATTGGTCGAGCTTGGTAGAGTTGGCCACAAGTCTGACTCTTTTGTTTTGCCCTCTCAAGTAAAGCAAGTATTTTATGTTCCTGATCAATTGGATGAAAATTGGTCAATCATTTTATCGGCTCCGCAAAGGACTTATTATGATGAAGACAATGACGACGAGGGAATCAATTGTTTTGATTCAGTTGAAACTTGCAATAAAGTACCGGATTTTGACTCATTTGATGTTGTTGATGAACCACCCTCGACCTATTTACGTGAAGATTGCGAGGGAACTTGGATTGCACAGTCCAAATCTTCTTGAGAATGGGTGTATTTTATGTTTCAGACATTTTATGTTTCTTATATCAAACCTGAGAATGGGTGTATTTTATGTTTCAGACATTTTATGTTACTTATATCAAACCTCAGATTTTGTTACTTATATCTCAGACATTTTATGTTTCATGCTATTTCAAGCACATTTTATTCTTAATCTCAGACTTTGTTAGTTCAATCTCAGTTTTCAAGCACATTTTATAGTGTGGAATGATAGCTAAAGTGGGATGTGTGGATAGTTTTGATGTATAGTTTTGATGTATATATATATATATATATATATGGCCTGTGTCCATGATTTCTAGAAAATAAAGTGTGGAAGGGTGTTAATTCCATTGCTTACAAGTTCAACTTCACATAGCATGAAACATAAAATGTGCTAAACTGAGACTTTGTTACATCAAAACTATCCACACATCCCACACCATAACATACACTCAGATTTTATTTGTCGCAAGCACATTTTGACTCATTTTATTTTGTTAGTTCAATCTCAGATTTTATTTGTTGCAGGCTACACAGCAATGTGAGGATTCCGGGGAACAAATTTGTAGCCGGAGAAAAGGTAGAGGGGCATCAAAATCAAAAAAAGTCAGCAAAATCAAAGATGATGAAGAGAGGATAAAGATCATTTATAACGATGTTGGGCAACCAATTGGTGAAGGAAAAAATTAGTTTGGCAACTTACTGCGGCATCACAGTAAAGTCCTTAGTAAAAATAACTTATCCAAATTGGCATAAAGTGCCAGAATCAGTTAAAAAGAGCTTATGGACTGCTATTCAGGTAAAAATAATGTGTGTCCCTGAGAATTTCAGTTTGAATGTTCCTTTGTATGCCATGTTTCAAATTGATTTGTAGGCTCAACATGTGTGTTACTGAGAATTTATGATTGTATGCCATGTGTGTTACAGAGACAGTCTACTAATTTTCCTTAGGATGTATATAATTTGAGACACCCAAACCTATCTACATACCATATATGCATTGTCGGCACATAAGTTCAGATAAGTGAACTAAGTTCAGACCTGAATTCACTTGTTCACTGCACCATTGAATGCTTGAATTCAAGTCTAAACGTATTCAGAGTGGAATGCTTTACATGTTATGCACTATGTTATGCACTCATGTATAGATGCTGAATATTTATTTTCTGCTGTAGGCCAAATTTGACTTGGATCTAAATAGTCAAGCCTTTGTGTTAGCATCCATGGCTCGGAGTTGGAGGGCATTCAAAGGTCAACTCACCAAGCATTGGATTTATCCGAATGAGGGCAATCGTGAGCTTCTCAAGCACCCTCCACCAAAGTACTCGGGGATCTTGAAACAATCTGTGTGGGAGGAATTCGTCAAAAGCAGGCTGTCTGCAAGTTTTAAGGTTAACTTGTCAAAATTATTTTTTTATGCATAACAAGGATGACTAGGTCCCTATTATATATATATCTTATTTCTTCTCTACCTTCATGTGTTGTAATCATAAGAAAATGAACAAGGAGCAAAGTGCACGGAGAGCCAAGGCCAAGTTTCCTCATCGTTTAAGCAGGAAGGGATATGCCGGTCTTAAAGAGGAGCTGGTAATGCATATGTGTATATCAGTTAACATGATTTATATGTGGAGCAATGTCTCTGATAATATGGTTTTTTTCTTTCAAAACAGCGACGACAGTTGGAAGAAAAATATGTAGATGACAGAAGTTTTTTTTGGACAAAGGCACGAGTTACTAAGGCCGGTACATTTACTGACGATGGGACCAAGGACGTAGCTATGAAAGTGGTGAGTATATATCGTCCAGTCTATTAAGAGGAATCCTGCTTATCAACATGCTTATATTTCTAAAACCTTGTACTTGTTATAGGAGAAATACACCAAACAAAAGGAAGATGGGAGTTTGGTGACCGATGGAGCTACGGACATTCTAACCTTGGCGTTGGGCACTCCCGAGCATTCGGGACGTATTCGGGGTTTGGGATTAGGTCCGACACCAACGACCTATTTCAAGCTTCCAAAACGGGGAATGAAAAAACAAAATGAACTACTCAAGTCTCAATTGGAAGAGGAGCGTCGACGGAGACAAGAATTGGAGACCATGCTCAAAGAATTTCAAGCCCAAGCAGCTTCACAAACCTCTGAGAAGGTTGCTTCCAATACCAAAGAAAGTGGTAATAGGAAATATATAATGTCTCCTAAGAAACGTGAGTCTCCTGGAAACAAGAGTCCATCATATGGTTCTAAGGTAATGATTATTACAGTTAGTTAATACAAAGTTAATGTCTCCTAAGAAGGTTGTCTAATATGTTTATTCTAACATGCTTTTCTATCTTTTTTGAAAAGATGAAACAGAATACAAAGTTAAGCGAGCAAAAATTCATAACATATCCTACATCAGACATTGGCATGGTAATTACATATATTCAATACATAATCTTTATTCAACAACTTAATTATAACATATAGTAATTATATCGAGAAATAACTGTTTCTTATTTTGTTTAGGGAACCAAATGCAAGCTAGCAGTGGGCACAAAAGAAAATATTGTGGCCGAGGGAATTGTCTTTGAAGGATGTGGACCAAATGAGAAAATTTATAATGTTGAATTAGGGGAACATAATGTCAGGGTTTCAATTATGAAAGCCCTTCAACCTACTGTGAGCCTTCCCGTGCCAGTTGATGGAGAAATGGAAGTTGTTCAAGATGCAATTGGGTCTTTAGTAGCTTGGCCCAAAGAGTTTATTGTTGGTGGTCTTCAGGTAATATTATTTAATGCTAGTGTCAATATCTTTTATGAAATTGTTGAAAAAAATTCCAATTTAATCTGACAGTGTTCAACCTTTGAAGGTTGCTGGCTGTGGTAGGGAGTTAATTGACACTTTTGGAGAGATGGTAGAAAGCATTAAGGATACCGACCCTCATCTTAAAATACCATTGGAAGGAATGTTCGAAACCTTTATTCCAAATTGTTATCTTTCTAAAATCGTTCTGCAGGAGTTATGTAGGATGGCATGGCTAGATGTGAATCCTGTTGTTGCCTATATGAGGTAAGAAATATGAAATTTATATTTTGAAATTTATATTTTGCGATTGACACCATATTCAACTATTCTTTTGGCTTTAGGTTTTTGCTTGATAAATTTCCAAACTCTCGGGAGCTTTTGGTAATGTTCAACCCTTCTGCTATGAGTAATGCATCCGGGCCTGCAATAAGCAATCTGGTTAGAGAAAGGCTCCAAGAGGCTAAGAAAACCCAAATTTGCTTCATTCCCTTCATTTACAAGGAGTAAGGAGTTTTAATCAAGTAGCAAGATTTTTCTTTCCTATTCAATAACCAAATTGCTTTATTCCATTCATGTTCCCTTTAATGTAGGAAGCATTGGATTCTAATTGTTGTTGAGCTCTCTACCTTTAATGTTTACTGGTTGGACTCGCTGTGTTTTAAACCGAGAGGAGACATTAAGTTGTTTTTCAATACGTGAGTGAAATTATTATTATTATTGTTAATATTTTAATAAATGTGTATATTCTGATGTTAGTATATATAATTATTTTCTACTAGTGGCCTCAACACAGCATATATTGGTGGTAAAAGATCAAGTAGAAGTCCTACTTGGAAATTACCCAAGGTAATCAAACTAATATATGACTTATTATAATCATGGACATTATATTCTCTTACAAATAATATCTTCATGTAGGTCCCGAAACAACCTGGAGGTTATGAATGCGGATATTTTGTTATGAAATATATGCGTGATCTCATGGAAGACCCCTCTCCTACTATTGAGTCAAAGGTAAGTTGTTCATTAATTAAATTCTTAATTACTTTTCTGAAATTATACAAACTAATGTAACTATTTTTTGACTTTTTAGCTAAAAACATTGGCTGGAAAATCAACATACACGCAGGAAGAAATAGATGATGTCCGATGCGAATTCATCGAATTCGTTGCCAATCATATGGATGATACATGAGGGTCAAGGTACTTATTTCACTCATTTCCATTACTGATACGAGACACCCTACTGTCACATGGACACAATACACTCAAGACACTCACTAAACTATGACTGATAGTCCTACCCTCTGTTCTGTTTGTCGAACATCAATTTGTGGTTATGGAGTTTGTGGATTTGTTGTGGATTTTGAAACATCATTTGGGAATTTCTTATATAAAGGAACTGGAAATGTTTCATGTGCTGTTTATGCATCTCTTGTATGATCAAGTGGTTCAAGTTGGTTTGGATATTATTGGCTGTCGAATTTGTTTCTCTGATGCAGTGAGTTGATACTTCAAATATCGGTTGATACTTCAAGTATCAGTTTGATGTTCAGATATGGGTTTTATATTTCATACATGAGAGTAATTCTCAGCTTTTATTATGTTAAATTGGTTCTCCATTTTGGGAGTTTTGAAATTGGATTTCAAGTTGAACTCAGGTTTTAAACTGAGCATAAGTTCAGTTTTATATTGTGAACCTTGAACAATTGGTTTTACTTGTATCTCAGGATTATTGGTTTTGTATTAAGTTCACCTATATTGATTTGGGTTTGGTTTCACTTGTACATTCTCATATTGATTTGGTTTGGGTTTTTGATGTATGGTTGCATATGAATAATTCTGTCTGGTATACCTGAGACTTGTTCTCAGGATATCCATGTTCTCAGGTTTTAAACTGAGCATAAGTTCAGTTTTATATTGTGAACCTTGAACAATTGGTTTTACTTGTATCTCAGGATTATTGGTTTTGTATTAAGTTCACCTATATTGATTTGGGTTTGGTTTCACTTGTACATTCTCATATTGATTTGGTTTGGGTTTTTGATGTATGGTTGCATATGAATAATTCTCTGTCTGGTATACCTGAGACTTGTTCTCAGGATATCCATGTTCTCAGGTTTTAAACTGAGCATAAGTTCAGTTTTATATTGTGAACCTTGAACAATTGGTTTTACTTGTATCTCAGGATTATTGGTTTTGTATTAAGTTCACCTATATTGATTTGGGTTTGGTTTCACTTGTACATTCTCATATTGATTTGGTTTGGGTTTTTGATGTATGGTTGCATATGAATAATTCTCTGTCTGGTATACCTGAGACTTGTTCTCAGGATATCCATGTTAACATTTTGGTTGTTTCACCTTCAGTTTTATCTGTGAGCTTGGATTCCTTGATTCTCAGTTCAGTTGGAAATGTAGCCTACCTGGAATTTCTTATATAAAACATTTTTGAACTGGAAATGTAGCCTACTGCTTTGGCCTGTGGCCTGCTGCCACTTGCCCTACAGCAGGTCAAGCTGGAAAAGGGGGGAAATGAGTGCCCTGCTGCTAATGTAGCCTACTGCCACTTGCCCTACCTGCAGGCAATAGCCTCAGGCCTTATAAGCCAACATCTTTTTGATAGTACTTACATTATATATACACAAGATGAATCTGACAGAAACTCCACACAACAGTTTTCCACAACATATGTTGAATTGTGATCTTATATATGTGTGTTTTTAATCATGACTTATATCATTATATCACATTTATTAATCCTTGTTTTATCTTTTGCAGGGTACATGTGCTGTGGACACAGGTCTTTATGTGAAGTTGTATGTTATGGTGTGGGATGTGTGGATAGTTTTGATGTAAAGTGTACTAGCTATAATGGATACTGATCTATAAATTTTTGTGAAGATGCTGAGAAATGTGGAATGATAGCTAAAGTGTACTCTATTTTAAGACAATGGAATGTACCCTATTTTGAGACAATGGAATGTGGTTCTATTTTGAGACAATGAAATGCAGATTAATGTTACATTTCAATATTTTGTTGTGAATATGGTTCAAATTAAGTGGTTTTCGAATTGAAATGAGCAGGGTTTGGAATTGAAATGAGCAGGGTTTGGAATGTATAACATGCAGTATAGAGCGTTATAAATGTTATACAAATGACCAATCATAACGCTTTCAAAATGTCCTGACCCCAACCATACTAAATTATTCATAACGTTTTTACATAACTATCTATAACGGTTTGAAAATAGAACGTAGTAGAAATTCATACTATTAATGACGTTTTCGGTCAATTTATCTATAACGCTTTGAAAAACATTCATAACACCCGATTTCATAACGCTTGGATGAAGAAAAAAACCGTCATGGTTTGTCATTAATGACGGTTTTTAGCCGTCATTAAATGGTATTTCTGTTGTAGTGAGATGTCTAATTAAGGTATGATAGATTACAGTCACGAAATGAAAAATCATAAAGATTCATCAGTTTTAAGAAAGAATATGAAATTCATATGCATACTTATCCCAGAGTACTTGTTCATATTAAAAATTTGGACATTCCGTCATTTTTTTACCATTGAATTGACAAAGAACAGACTGCCTCTTAACCTCAAACAAGATACTACAAAGGTGAGATACACACAAACGGATTTTATTTCGTAATACACTAAACTAGAGAAAAATAACTTATTCGGGGTAGGTACCATCCCTTTGCGAGTGTAACTTGGTGATGGGTGCTCCGCTTCTCTTCTTTCTCTATATGAAATCATTTCGAGCCTTATTTACTCACCGATACTAAAATCTCTTGAAATATGATTAATTAGAACACATTAAAACATATTATCAGTAGATGGCAACTGAATATTGTAATGACTGCAGCACCAAGTGGTTGAGGAATGCCAACAAAAGTCGCTCAGTTATATGAAGATAGCATCATGGTGTAAAATTACTCCAATATCACTTGTATTTGCTTAATGGATAATGATATCAAGTTTTTCGTAAGAAAAATAATTATCAAAAAATTTACATGTAAATGTTAAATTTGAAATTGCTATAATAAATGAAACATAAATCCACAAAGTTGAGTATTCACTTCAAATGTCACATAAACTATATGGTGAATAAGGGGGAAATTTGCACTTATAGGTTAGAAAAATTGATATAATATTTTAATTAACCTAATTGAGCCGATCAATTAAAAACTGGCGCACATATTTCTTAACTAAGATACTTACAAATAATAAGAGAATAATTATATATTACTTATAGATATTGAAGTAGAAATAATTATAATAATAAAAGAAAATGATACCATGAGTAGCTTAGGGGATTACATAAGGACCTAAGCATAGTCGTATGGTCATAGTAAATTGATAAGTAGAAATAACAATTTGCTGAACTTGTCACTATGCTGCAAAAAGAGACGGGGATCACACAAAACTATAAAAGATGCTAGTTAAGTTATCAACACTAGTAGAAACTTTTTTAGAAATTAATTGCCCAAATGCGGAATATTGAAAGTTCTAGGATATAACAAAGGTGTGAATCAAGGAATGGTGATGTATCCATGTTATGTCAAACAAGTATCTTGCACGACACAAACACTCCATAATATATTAGGAAAACACTCAAGAAATAATATATTAGGAAAACACTCAAGAATACACTAGGAAACACAAAATTTTATCTATTAATTGCAAGTTTCATAACACATGTGGCCTTGAAATTATATAAGAACCCCTACTAGTGTACTACTTCAACGAGTTTCTTGTTAAGACCCTATTTTGCTATGGGTACAAGGACACAAACACTTTAAAAGTGTTCACATATTGTGTCAGACACAACACCCACTACAAAATACATTAGGAACTAACCAAGATTTGTCTTGTGTCAGTGTCGTGATATGAGTGACATTAATAACGTATACATATATCGTAAATCAAGAACATCTGCCAACCCACTATTCGTATTGTTTTCTTGTTAAGGCCCTTTCTAGATCATGGATACATGGAAGCACATAATTGCACAAGTCATGCCACGTCTGTTTCATTATATCTGACATGCATCATGCATCATGCATCATGGATCACGAAACCTTTTATTATGTTTAAACACATTTGCGTCTTTTCAATCAAACTGATTGTGCTGCTTAAAATTTTGGCGACAAGAGTTTTGGCAGAAATAGCATCATGGCAAGATTAAAAGTAACTTACATGCATAATATCATTAGTTTCAACAAGAATTGGATTCATTAAATCAGTAATAGATCAATATGCTCAGATGAGACCTATAGTAAAAATAAACAATCTTTATTGTTCAATAAAGGACATATTCAATCAAAATAACAAATATATACTCTTAGTACTTGACTACTAGTGTAGGTGACAATGTTGGATCGATGAGAATCCTTGGTAGTCAATACCGCATTATAAATAGGCATCATTATTGGACATTAGTATGGGGTGCTAGATCCTTTTAATTCATTCTAAAAGAAAAATCCAATTTTCCAACAATGTATGCCGGCTAGAAGAGGAATCGAGCCCCGACTTCGACCACCACCCTCTTTGTGTTTGAAAACCCTAAATTTGAGATCCGCTTCTCCACGATTCCTTTTGGATCCCCTCAATTCAGTTTCTTGATATACATTCCCGATGCTCTAACTTCCACCGTTCCAATCTAAAAAATTACGAAATCAAAAGTAAAATTGTATGCAAGTGAAGAGAATTTGGGAACAATATTGGAACCCTAAGATTATTGGGGTCCTTTTATCCCTTCTTCTTATTCTTAAATGAGTTCAAAAATCCTAAATGGTCAAAACATAAAATAAAAATCAAAGGGCTTACTTATCGATGTTCCTAAGAGGTAAAGGCCTTCGCTTTGTGTTTTATCAGTGTATAGAGAGGAAAGAAAAAGAATTGGGAATTCGTTGTGTGAGAAAGAGAAGATGGGGTAGTGAAATTACAGAAAGAAAAAAAGGGACTCATGAAATGAAATGAGAGAGGGAAGCTGAAATTTTAATACTAACCAAGAGTTTATAATGTTTTTACATAGGAGCCTTATAAAATATTCTATTATAAATAATGGTTTTCTTTTCAAGTGTTAAAATTGGTCTTATATAGCTTAAAAGCATTATAAGTATAATCTCTCTTGAAACTTTATCATATTTTACTACAAAGTATTATAATTTTAAAAATGTTATATCAAGACTTGTTTTTCTTGTAGTGGTGCTCCTTCAATTCCACCTTCAACTGATCTCCCACGTATGATGTATAAGATGAGAGGAAGAAGGTAATAAATTTGGAGGCAAGTTATGAGGGATAAAAATTAGGGTTCTCCATATGAGACCCCACTCCTTATATAGGCAAGTAGGAATCCTAATGGGTGCACCCATATATGAGTGCACTATATATATTGGACACATCCTGTAACAACCATCTAATGAATCGAACCTAGACTAGACTAGCGTTTCGGATCCAATGCCATTACTTTCGCTCAAGTCAATTTCCCTTTTCCAATTTTTTGATGTACGCTAAGGGTATAAGTGAGTCGAGCTTTGACTAAGCACCTGGTGCTCAATTTGTTAAATTGTATGTTCAAGCTCACATGAGTCAAGCTTATGGTTACGTAGACACGCCTTCTCAATAGGGTAACAAGTGGCTTATTTACTAAGCGAGATTATTCTTAGATTTAAATTCAGCTCTTAAACTTCTATTGACGATGTCATGATTGAGTGAAAACTCTAAGAAAAAAAAAACCTTAGCTCTTTAATTAGGACCATTAATATGAGCTACGACCTACAACGAAAGTTATTTCACTTGTTAATACCCTAAGCAGGTTGAGATGATTGAGATTGTTGCATAGTTCTTTTGTCACTTCTTTAGAGAAGAGGGTCCAAATGGATGATATTATCTAGGGTTATTTAGTATCAGGGTCTCGTATAGTGTTAAAAAAATGGATTAGGTCTCCATATTGTTGAAAATATGATTTATGTCTCATCCTCATGATTGACTTGACTGACCGTCCAAAATGGAGTCATAAACACAATTTTTGAATAATACGAGATCCCAAAACTAAATAGAAATATATGAGTGTTGTATAATTTTGGTTATTTAGTTTTTCATGGTAGAGATTGTGTGACTTAGGTTATTTAGTTTTGTCATGACCAATCGAGAAAGAGACTTGTGACACTGTTGTTTGCTTATATCATGATCTCAGCAACCACACAACCCTCTTGGTGGCAGTTTCAATAGGACGACTTCATGGTAGGGGTAAATATTCGGTTTATTCGGTTTCAACCGAACCGAATAACCAAAAACCGAATTGGACCGAAACTGAATAAGCAAAACCAAAATCGAATCGAATTGGTCAATAACCGAACCGAACTGAACCGAATTAAATCAGTTCGATTTTTCAGTTTATTCGGTTTTTGGATTTATTTGTATTTTTTTTATAATATATATAATAACTATATATATATATATATATATATATATATATATATATATATATATATATATATATATATATATATATATATAAACTAAAATTTCTTATTCGGTTTTCGGTTTTGGACCGCCGAAACCGAAACCAAAACCGAAGCCGAATAAGAAAATTTAGTATTTTCAAAACCGAAACCGAACAGGTTTTTTTTTAAAACCGAACCGATCTCTTATTCGGTTCGGTTCGGTACGATTTTCGGTTCAAAACCGAATAATGCTCACCCCTACTTCATAGACATCATGTAGCGCCCGATGTCTCTCGTCTCGGACGCATGATGAATATTTGCAAGTCAAGAGCCCTGGAGGGTTGTGTGGCTGTTGAGATCAGGATAGAGACAAACAACAGTGTTCTAAGTCTCATTCTCGATTGGTCATGAAAAAAACTAAATAACCAAAGTCATACAACCCTCATATATTTTTCATTTAGTTTTAGGTCTCGTATAATATTTAAAATTTGCCTTTAGGTCTCCGTTTTTGACGATCAACCAAGTCTACCATTAGAATGAGATCATAACCCTATTCTGAACAATATGGAGACATAAACACAAAATTTCAATACTATACGATATCGTAAAACTAAATAACCCTATTATCTTACGAATAAAGAAGGAGAATGAATACAAGGAAATTCATTATGCAAGTATGATTTGGTCAGTCAACATATAATTTAGGTCATTTATCTCTACTATCATAATATGGCTTAGAAACCGCTAAAAAAATGAGCGTCTAAGCCACATGTATATTATCAAATATTAATATATAAAATTAACTAACACCTGTTTTTTTTTCTTGCCTGGTTGAGAAAAAAATTAAACCCACACAAATATATAATAAATCTTAAAATATATTCAAATCATATTGAAAATATTCCAATATAATTTAAATTTATATCTAATTTTTGTTAATAATATTATAATTTTATTTTTATACGTATGTGAATGTGACTAGTTGTACATGAACATTGAGAAAATAGAAACCAACACGGAAAGAAAACACAAAACAGCTGCATGTTGATAATTCATCAGACCTGTTCCAAATACCCAAGTCGTCTCCCATCTCATACGTCAAGAAATCAACAGTCAAAGTCGTTGAAGGAAAATTTTCTCCTCCACAGCTTTCAACATCACATTCACAAGAACTCCACTATACATACATACAACATACACAGCATACTGCTTTCCTATATAATGTTCTGACTTCTTTCTTCTATATCCACAGCTCGGAAACTCGCAGTACACCACTACCAATGGCTTCCCTTACCCTTCTCCTCGCAACACTCCTCTCTGCCATTGCCACCACATCAAATGCCGGCAGTATCGCCGTCTACTGGGGCCAGAACGGCGGCGAAGGCACCCTCGCCGATGCCTGCTCCTCCGGCAACTACGCCTACGTTATGCTCTCCTTCCTCACAACATTCGGCAACGGCCAGACACCCGTCCTCAACCTGGCTGGCCACTGCGAACCCTCCACCAACGGCTGCACCGGCCACTCCTCCGAAATCCGATCCTGCCAGAGCCAGGGCGTGAAGGTCCTTCTCTCCCTCGGCGGAGACGTAGGAAGCTACACCCTCTCCTCCTCCGAAGATGCCCAAGGCGTCGCAGACTATCTCTGGAACAACTTCCTCGGTGGGACCTCAAAATCCCGTCCCCTAGGCGACGCGGTGCTGGACGGCATCGACTTCGACATCGAACACGGCGGTGCGGCCCACTACGACGAGCTCGCCCAGGCCCTGTCCAGGTACAGCCAGCAGGGGAACAAGATCTACCTGTCCGCGGCACCGCAGTGCATCTACCCGGACACGAACCTCGGGACCGCTCTGGGCACGGGGCTATTCGACTACGTCTGGGTGCAGTTCTACAACAACGGACGGTGCCAGTACTCACCAGGGAGCGCCGATAACCTGATCGCTTCGTGGAACCAGTGGGTGTCGAGCACGGCCGCGGCGAGTTTGTTCATGGGGCTGCCGGCTTCCAATGATGCCGCACCGAGCGGCGGGTACGTTCCGGCTGATGTGCTGACGTCGCAGGTGCTGCCGGCGATTCAGGGATCAAACAAGTACGCAGGGATCATGGTGTGGAATAGGTATTTTGATGGAATGAGTGGGTATAGTAACACTGTAAAGAGCAGTGTCTGAATTTGAAGAATATATAGATACAAGATGTATGTATTGTTACTGAAGAAAATAAACGAGCTGGAAGTCATGTCTTGGCCATTAGAAAACAATTATAAGACAACTTATGATTATTGAGAACTGTTCCATACTATAAACAACAAAAATGCTATTTGGTTGCCAAATTTTTTGGGTGATGTCATCTTCCATTATGTGACATATGACATGGTTGCTGAAATGACAGCTGCCATGACAAAATTTAACATTAAAATTAATATTAAAATTAAAATTAATATTAAATTAATATTATAATTAACATTAAGATTAACCTTAACATTAAAATTAACCTTAACATTGAAATTAACATTATTATAAAATTAATCTTAACATTAAAATTAATATTAACATTAACATTAACATTAACATTAACATTAAAAAAATTTGGGTAATTAATGTTTTGGGTTAAAATTTGCCATGTCAGCTGTTATGTCAGCTGCCATGTCAGATGCCACATAATGGGAGATGGCATCATCAAAATATTTTGGAAACCAAATAGCATATTAAATTAACATGTCAATTGTGCTATTTGGCTCCCAAAATATTTGGGTCATGCTATCTCCCATTATGTGGCATCTGACATGACAGCTGACATGATGTCTGACATGACAAATTTGAACCGAAAAATTAATTATCCAAATTTTTTAATGTTAATGTTAATATCAATTTTAATGTTAATGTTAATATTAATATTAATATTAATATTAATATTAATATTAATATTAAAATTAATTTTAATATTATTTTTAATGTTATATTTTGCCATGTCAGCTGTCATATCAGCTGCCATGTCATATGCCACGTAACGGAAGATGACATCACCCAATTTTGGGAGCCAAATAGCATTTTTGTACTAAATATATACAATTTTTGATTAAAAAATTTTGTGATGATTATGGAGTTATTTATATCCTGTAGACAGATACCATAACATCTTCCTCGCATACTAAGTTAGGATTTGGATCCGTGTTGTCAGAACCCGGACCGCACCTTCCTTATATACTAAGTTAGGATTTGGATCAGTGTTGTCAGAATTGGACCAGATCGGCGGTCCGACCCGTTTTGCCAAAAAAATCGGTCCGGTATGAATTGAACCATATTTTTTCAGGAACCATCGGATTTTTTCCAGAACTCAGTTTAACAGGTGAACTGGCCGAACCACTTCACAAATGAACCGGCCAATTTTGGTTTAAAAAAAAACTCAAAAATATTTATCGTGTGAGTTTTGGACCATTTGGTTCTTGGTTTGGTTTTGAGAGAACTTATAGTTCTAAAATTAACCAAACCAAACATGCTAAGAACCAATCCAAACCAAACCAAGAAGTAAATGTGGATATATTATCTATTGTACCAAACGAAACCAAGTATATTTGAACCCCGGTTAAACCCGGTCCGACCTATACCAAAAAACAATTGGTCAATCACCGGTCCGATTTTTAAAACATTGATTTGGATCTGTCCACATGATATACACAAATACCCTTACTTATATTCATCAGAGTTTGGGAATAGCTTTTATCGAGCTACCTAAAGGATCCGTCTTCGGCCTGAACATGGGTGGGTACCCATAAAACTAAAAATGCTCGAACTTGGGCCTCCGGGGCTAGCCCTCGAAATATATATATAAGCAAAGAGATGGAGATAGAAAAATGGAGGATTCTTCATTCACCTGTCTCAATCAACTTGAGAAGAGCCCTTTATATAAGGTTACAATGGAGATTAACATCATGATGATAATTAAAGGAGAAATGCCAAAAGACATAGATTATAGATAACCAACAGTCATATGTTATGGATAATTACCAAAAGACATAGGTTATGTAGACCAAATAATTATGTGAATTATCCATATTTACAACACTCCCCCTTGGATATTCACCATTAATTAGTTAGTGGTGTATGCACATTTGTTGCCTTGTTAAAACCTTACTAAAAAAATCCAATGGAAAAAATCTTAGTCAAGAAAAAAAGAGTACAACGCACAAAACTCAAAAATATTCTTCATGAGTCATAGTTTTCCTTCATACAATAGATCTATATCAACAAATTTGTCTGATGATTAAGTCGTCACATGCCAACTCCATGTACCAACTTCTGAAATGTGGACTTTGGCAGTGTCTTAGTGAACAAATCGGCTGAGTCACTACAAGAAATTCAGATTTTCGTGACTAATTTGTGACAAGTGTAAAATTTGTCACTGAAAGGGATATTTCTGTGACATGTAAATTTTGTTGTCACTCTTTATTTGATTCTGTAACAGTAGTTACTTATCGTCACACAGTTAAATCGTTCAGTGACTATATTTTTATTTGTCGTCACAAAATATTGTCACTGATATAAAATTTTAATTTTTGACTCATGTCAAAGACAAGTTTTGTGTGACAAATGAAAATACATGTCACTTGTGGTATATTCTGTGACATCCTTAAAGAATTGTAACAATATGTTCTACGAGACAAGTGAAAATACTTGTCATTTAAGGTGTATTACATGAAAAATGAAAATTATTGTCACTTAAGGTGTATTCTGTGACTTTTTTAAAAAGAATTGTAACAAAAAGTTTTATGTGACAAGTAAAATACTTGTCACTTAAACTGTATTATATGACAAGTAAAAATCTTTGTCTCTTAGTATTTTGTGACTACGCTATAGAATTGTAACAGTAAGTTCTATGTGACAAGTTAAATACTTTTCACTTAAGGTGTATTTTGTGACTTCCTTATAGAATTGTAATAACAAATTTGTCACTTAAATAACATAAGATCAAAAAATGTATTTATTTTTATTTACAATAAAATGCTATTTGTGACAATATCGTGCGTCACTTATAACATTTATAGTGACAATGTATGTTGTCACGAAAAGAATACTATCAGTGACAAGATTTGCTTGTCATAGTTAAAAATATTTTGTGACGCCATAGTGACAGGGTTTGCTAGTCACAGTTAAAAATATTTTGTGATAACATGTTTTAGTCGTCACCTTTTCTTTTAGCTATATAGGTATATGTAACGGAAGTAAGTCGTCACTGTACTCGTCACAGAAGATATGTTGTGACAAGTTTTACAACTTATATGACAAATTTACATGTCACAAAAACTATGTTTTCTTGTAGTGAGTTTTTATTTGATCTTACTTGCTTGACTTCGATCACTTTCGTTCTTTGGAGCTCATGTGCATAAAACAATTTTGGCGGAAGGTGCTTATTCGATCTTCTTTGATGAATCCCTCACGGACTTGTGCAATGCAAGACGTATTGTCTTTGAATATTACTGTAGGCTCATTTGTAACTGTTGGTAGTTGATAATTCACTCGTATAAGATGATCGATCGTAACCATACAATTTTTCTTGTTGCTTCTTGTAATATAATTTATTCTGCATAGTTAGAGAAAATTGATGCTGAACCTTGCTTTGTTGATCGGCAAGATATAGCTGCATGGTTATTAATAAACAAATAATATATTTGGAAGCAATCCTTATGAGGGTTAGAAAGATAACCTGAGCCAGTTAATAAACTAGACAAGAATTTTTTTGGAATCATAAGAATAAAATAATCTATGTTAGTTGTTCCATGAAGTTATCTCAATACATATTTAACTCTATTCCATTGTCTAAGTGTAGGTGTAAAACTATATCTAGAAAATAAATTAACATAAATATAATATCTGGTCTTGTGCATTGGCTAGATATAGTAGTGCTCCAATAGCACTTACATACGGTATTTAAGGACCAATAACTTTTTCATCTTCTCCCTTTTGTCGGAATGGATCTTTATCCAAATCAATCCTGCTACAACCATAGGTGTACTTAGTGGACGTGCTTTGTCTATTCTGAATCATTTCAAAATTGTTTTAATATATCAAAATTGATGCACTAATATTCCACTAGAACTTTGTTCTATTTGCAAATCGAGACCAAGCTTTGTCTTTCCCAAGTCTTTCATTTCAAATTTATTCTTCAAATAGTTTATAGTTTTCTTTAATTGTTTAGGAGATCTGATCATGATTTTATCATCTATATATACTGCTGCTATCGAGAATCCATTTTCGAATTTTTTTTATGAAAGACACATGGGTAAATTTGACTATTTTTTCGTATCATTCCTTAGTCAAATATATAATAAGATGATTATACCACATTCTTCTGGATTATTTCAACCCGTATATTGCTCATCTAAGTTTATTTGAATATATGCCCTTTGACTTAGTATCTGGCGTTATAAATTCTTCCAAAATTTTTATATAGATGTCAGTATCTAAGTCTCCATACGAATGTGCAGTTACAACATCCATAAGTCTATCAAGATTTTCATAAACTGCGAGACTGATTAGATATCTAAAACTACATCCATAATTGGAGAGTATGTATTCACCTAGTCAATTCTAGATCTTTGAGAGAAACCTTGTGCTAGTCGGGCTTTGTATCTTTCAACTTCGTTCCACTCATTTTGTTTTCTCACGAAACACCCATTTAAAACCTACGTGGTTTATACCCTTTGGTGTTTCCACTATAGGTCCAAACACACCATGTTTTTCTAAGATTTTAATTATGCTTGAATAGCATCTTTTAGATTGGCCAATCACTACAACAAAAAGACCTATTAATGACTCTCGACAAGGAGTTTTAATGACGGCTGATACATAAGCGTTATCAAGTTGAGAAATACCTTTTTTCTATGACGGTTTGGGCTAATTATGGGCTTTTTATAATGTTTATAAAACAAAACGTCATTAATATTTTAGAGCAGTGGCAAACTTATAATTCTTTCACTGTATAAAAGCTCAGTGGGAGAGAGAAAATTCATTTCTCATCCAGGAGCAGCATCTCTCCTCCTCAAACCTCTTTTCCCCCAATTTTCCACTTTTCATTTTCGCTCCTTTTCGGTTCGACTCCAATTTCTCTCCCAAACTCCAGATCTACGCAAAGGTTCAATTTTTCTTCCAATTTCTCTTCGGTTAGGGCTTATATTTTGTTTATACTTCGTCGATTTCTAGGGTTTCTGATGGATTTCTTCTTCGATTTCAGGAAGAAGAGAAAGGTAGGTAGCCTTCTAGGGTTTCTGATGTAGATTGGCCAGATAGATGAAGGCCGCCAGGAAGGCCTCCCCCTCCTACTTCCGGTGCTCGGAGAGGGCGGTCGGCAGGAGCGGAGACGACGAGAGGAACATGCTGGTGTTCTTCGACGGGTGCAGCTTCGTGTTCGATCTGGAGGACCTGCTGAGGAACAGGTTTATATGGTGTTACCATATCTTAACTTAAATAATTCTTGTCATATATACTCCAGTTATTATTTTCCTAATTTAAAATGGATAAGTTTTATATAACTGGGGTTTCACTTCACGTTTTAGTGATGTAGTTCACTAAGTCTAAGCAAAATTTCGAACTGGTCATCCACCAACAACATAATATTATTTAGCTAATTTTAGATGGACTTTTTCTTCGCCATATACTGATCTTAGTTTCCTCGTTCTGAATATATATATAATTTAGGCGGCCATCTATTTTGACTGCAGTTTTTTTCTTCAACACGTGCAATTGGGTCGCAAGGTGATTTCTTATCATAACCAAACCATGCTTAGGATTGTTGGTCATGACTCATCTGGGTGTGACATGAATCTGAACCTAAATCTTAGAATTTTATGTTCTTTCCTCAAACTCATGACAGGAGCCGGCATGTTGATTAAAAAAAATAGAAAATAGATGTTAATTTATCGACTTGTCATCCAAACTTTTACTACTACCTTCTCATAGATTTATAATAAAAAAATAGATGTTAATTAAAAATATATAATTAGTTGATTTGATAAAACTAATTTAAGGAAAAAAAGGAAAAATAAGAAAGTCCTTCGCACAAGTTGCATCCAGTAGTTGTTATTTTATCCAGTAGTTGTTATTTTATACCTGATCTTGATCGATATGTTTATGGACTTCTATAGCATCTCTACTATAATTAGAAATAATTATTAGTTTAGTTTGACATTGTGATGACTCAGTGAACACCTTTGCTTTTGAATCTATTTATTCTTTACTTATGGAACTCTTAGCATGATTTTTTCCAACAATGGCAAGGGATTGGCTGTGTGAGCATAAAACATTGTCTTATAGAATGCTTGCAATTTGTTATCCACTTGTAAAAATTTCTGTAGTTTCACAATGCTGTTCTGATTTATTAAGATTGGAATGATGATAATTGTCTGCATATTGGTTGGTAGATCTAGTACAGAATCTTCTATAGTTCATTTTTTTCTGTCCGAGGTCCAATGCTTTCTATGTTGATGTAACTTCTTGAGCACCATAGGATATATAAGTTACTTTCTTCTACTAGTCATAGTATGCTACATAAGTTTATTAAGACAAAGTTAGCAAGCTCATCTTAATTCATCAAGAGTTATTGATGTATTACTTTCCTTGGTTAAGACGATTTGACTGAAAGGCTAATAATATATTGATGTATTACATTTATTTTGGCGTTAGTTCTTTGATTATCAATCTGTATGTTCCATAACAACAGGTTTCTCGTTTCCTTTTTCCCATTTGAGTTACATTCACCACATGTTGTATTAATACAAGCTAAAATTGGCTTTAATCAGCTATAAACTTCCTCACCCTGTCATCACTTTCCTGTGTTTTATCACTTTGGATGAGAGAATTTTTTTTAGGCATATGGTTATTTGTTTCCTTACAAAATGCCTGTTACAGTGCCTCATGCCACTGAAGTTACATGGTCATGAGAGTACAGCACATTCCTGACTGTCTGTGTTCATTTCATACAGAAAATAGTTGGTGGTGTGACTGACTTGGCAGCTAGCCCAGCTTTTTATGAAAGGAATAAACAGATTTCTACCTATGTAATTATGTTACTTTTGTCACTATTCTTTTATATAATATCATGAGACTGGCAGCTAGCCCAGCTCTTTATTGTCCAAAAGAAACAAAAAAAAGGTTGTGTGGATGATTACATTTTTAATCAAGGATTACTGTGTTGAATCAGAAAAAAAGACTAATCATTTTTTTTTCCAGTCCATTTTGGAGAAAAACTCTAGTTGGACCTTGAGGAAATTAACCTTGCTATATTGACACTTGGCCAATGTTTTGTCATTTCTGAGCAACTCAGGAGAAGTAGAAACTCTATCAAAGGCTGAGGTGTAAGGATCATGCTTGGGTTCTTCTCATTTGAGGTCACTACTTGGTTTTACTGAGGAAATCTGTTCCAAAATATTGCAATTGTGACTTAATTTCCTTTTTCTCTTTGTGTTGATAACAACAGGAAGAGTGCAATGGGATATCTGGCCTCTTCTCTTAGTATGCACTCCATGCATTGCTTTGTGAAGGTATCTAGTTGTAAGTAATATATGTCTTTTACTGAGTTTGTTTCTGTTATATAAATTTCTAATATATAAATTTCTTGTTAACTTTCTTTAATTTATTGGCTTGGTAAAATCCAGGTTGATTGCTAGGCTCACATTTCAGCGTTGATTACTAAAGTGCTAAGCTGACATTTCCGATTTTTTTATAAAAAGGGCACAACGTGACGCTGAGGTGCATGCAGGCGCTGGTGAGGGTTCAGGCGAGAGTAAGGGATAAGAGGATGAGGCTCTTCCACGACGGCGCCGGCTGCAGCAGCACCAAGTCGTCGCTCAGCTGCGACACTACTTCTCTTTGGGACTCCCGATATCTTCAAGAGATGGCAGAGAGAAGATCCATGGTCAGAATCTACTTAAGTAAATATTTCTAATAATTTGGTTAGCAAAAGAGAGATTTATTCCTATTTTTTTGGGTACATTCTGTATTTGGATATTCAATGTAATGAAGATGTTGATATGTACTTTATTTTGAGAAATGTAATAAAGATGGTGACATATAATGTTAAGTTTTTGGAATGTAATATATACTGTACAGTATAGAGCATTATAAATATGCTAATTTAAATAGTATAAAGTGTTATAAATGTGCTGCATTGAGCCTATACATATTATCTATTCATGACGTTTCAAAATTGTTCTGAATTGTGCACTATATATTAACTATTCATAACGCTTTTATAGAAACTATTCATGACGGTTATATTATGACGCTTTTAAAAAATATTTATAACACCCGTTTTCATAATGGTTTTTGTGAAAAAAAAAGCGTCATGGTTCGTCATCAATGACGCTTTTTAGCCGTCATTAAAAGGGTTTTTTGTTATAGTGAATCTTTTTTTTGTCGACATTCATTTATACTACGTGGTTTATTTTCACAACCATCATTGTCCTTTGATATTTCAATAGCTACTGTATATCTAAATATGTCATCGATGACTAGTACTTTTCTATTCCACAATTCACCTGAACATGCATGGAATATCGAGATCTTTTCATTTTTTAGGTACCTCTAACTCTATAGAGGTAACCATAGGCATTTCTGTGAATTTGGAAACATGCACATCTTTATTATTTATTTTCGGAGCTCTAGCTACTTTGGACTTTTATCAGGACAAGATGTTTCATTAACTCTTTTTTTTTCTAGGAGCACTATCCTTGGAACCTATAGGCTTACCACGTTTTTGACATATAGTAGAAGATTCATTTGCCGCCTTGTTTGGATTTTGTCCAATTGGAAAAATGATTTTGGCTGGCACATTCATAGCTAGCATATGTGATCTAGTTACCTTTGTGGCATCATTAAATGCATCAGGTAATTGATTTACAATTTCTAACAAATATATCATTCATTGTCTTATAATCACATTGTGGAGTTCTTGGATCTTGATTAGATAGAGTAGGCATATTCCATTTCAATTTATGCCGTTCATTAGCAATGGGTTATTCTATATGAGCAATACACCTCCCCCTAACGGCGGGAAGGCTCTCTCATCAAATTGGCAATCATCAAATCTTGTGGTGAAGACACTACCAATCATTTGTTCCAAGTACCTTATTATGAAAGAAGACTAATGTATATTCGTAAACATCATTAGGTATCCATTTTGGTTCTTCTGGGAGATAGAATTGAAACATATATTGCAAATCCAAAAAATTTTAAATATGAAATGTTTGGTTGTTTACCACTAACAAGTTGTATATGTGAAAAGATATGGTAGGCAATGTGTCTAAATTTAACTAGAGATGCAGCACATAAAATAGCATATCCCCAAGACTCAATTTTTAAACTGGATTGTACTAGTAGAGGTCTAATATGACTCATGAAGAATATTTTTAAGTTTTGTGCATTGTACTCTTTTTTTAACTAAGATTTTTTCTATTGGATTTTTCTTAGCAATGTCTTAATGAGGCAAAACAATGCGCATATACCACCAACTAATTAATGGTGAATATCCAAGGAAAAGTGTTGTAAATATGGATAATTCATATAATTATTTGGTCTACATAACCTATGTCTTTTGGTAATTATCCATAACCTATGACTTTTGGTTGTTTACCACTAACAAGTTATACATGTGAAAAGACATGGTAGGCAATGTGTCTAAATTTAACTCGAGATGCAACACATAAAATAGCATGTCCCCAAGCCTTAATTTTTAAACTAGATTGCACTAGTGGAGGTCTAACTATAAGTCGGAGATGTTTAATAAATGACTCAGCTAACCTATTTTGCGTATGCACATGGGGAACATGATGCTCTACCCCAATCCCTAATGATGTACAATAATCATCAATAACTTGTGAGATGAATTCTGCGGCATTATCAAGACTAATTAATTTAATCAAGTTGTCAGGAAACTAAAATCTAAGTTTAATAATTTGGGTCAAAAGACGAGAAAATGCAAAATTTTTAGTAGGAAATAGACAAACATATGACTACCTAGTGGATGCATCTACGAGTACCATGAAATATCTAAAGGACCACTAGCAGGGTGAATATGACCACAAATGTCTCCGTATATTTTTTACAAGAAAGTAGGAGACTCATTCTTAACTTTAGAAAATATGGTCTAGTTATAAACTTTCCTTGTAAACAAGGAACACATAGGTGATTCTTCAATAAGCCAATATTGTAATTTTCCAATAAATGTCCATAATAATTGTCAATGATCTGTTTGAATATAGTTTGTCCGGAATGACCCAAAGGGTCATGCCAAATGCTATATAAGACATGATAATTGGCTTTATATTTTTCCACATTCATATTGGATTCAATTATACCAATGGTGGTGTAATAAAACCCACTGAAAGACAAGATAATTCTTCTAATATGAGCTTTTTGCTTCCCATGTGATACATAATGTCTCTTTATTGTTATCATTTCGAGTTTCAATATGGTACCCATTTTGCATATATCGTTGATACTTAACAAATTTTTTTTTGCAACCGCTTGAATATAACCCATTATGTAAATAGGTTTTGAGTACCATTAGGTAACATGACGTATGCTCTTCCAAAGCCCTCAATTATATAGGCTGACCTAGCTATTATTGACACTTTATGCATATCAAATACTAACTTTGGAAAAAAATTATTTTTTTAAAATCATATGTGTTGTAGGACATATACCAAACACATCCAAGTTATTTTTCTTGGATGCTTTGAATTTATCAACCTCTTGTTGAGCAGCTCGACATTGCTTAAACCAATGTCCATCTTTGTCATATTTATGACAAGCATGACTACTCCTATTTGGTTTACATGAAGCAAAATAACATTTTTATGAACATATATTCTAGCTAGCATAAGTATAATAAGAAATAATTAAGCATTTCAAATGATAATATCATATTATAGAAATGTAACTCCAAATTCATAATAATTTGTTTAATAAAACAAATTCTCTTGGCCTAGTCATTCCACGATGGAAGCCAAAAATAAAATATGACTTCAAATATAAATAGTTTATAAGTACTTGAAATAAAGATAAATTGACCGAGTGCTCATTTAATGGAAGGTGGATTTTCAAGCATCTCCTCAAATTGTTCATTCGTAACTTGATTCACTTTTGTTAGAGGGTGTTGTCCACGTGTTCCATTTATCCTTTTGGGAACCATTTTTTCCATCTTTGTAAGGTTGATAACTATGACCATATCTTCCATAATATTTTTTATTCCCACTTCCACGTCCTCCACCACGACCTCTGCTAATT
The DNA here is from genome assembly GCA_029216955.1 of Iris pallida. NCBI lineage: Eukaryota > Viridiplantae > Streptophyta > Magnoliopsida > Asparagales > Iridaceae > Iris > Iris pallida. Next base: position 5,558,252 of record JANAVB010021595.1, on the reverse strand, counting down.
CTAAAATTAGCATGTCTCAGGAATTATCATTTACCCAATTGGTCTAGAGTTATGGTTTTCCATGAGAACCTTACTATTTGCCTTTGCTATAATGAGATAGTCACCAGTTCAAAGTATTTTATGAAATTTCTTTTACGATATTATTGATGCAAAAGTCCATTACTTGTATGAAAAATGGAAATGATTTTCTCAATCATTTGAGTCTATGTTACTTTTCCCTGCACAATCTAAGGTATGAAACAATATTAAACATAGCATAATTATATTCTTTAACATTTTTATAGTCATGATATCTTAGATTCAACCATTCACTTTGAGCATATAAAAGGATTACCGTCCTTTGGTGGTCAAATCTATCCTTTAGAGATGTCCACACATTCAATGAATAATCCTACATAGATATTCTGTCTTTAGATCATCGTGGATATGATGTCGTAGAAAAACAAAAGCCTTGATCTTGGCTTCAGAACATTCTTTATTTTTCTTCTTAATAGTACCATCAAGCTTGTTGGACTACAATTGCAACTTTGCATCCAATTGACATGATAAGTAACTGTCTCTGCTCACATTAAGAGGTTTGAATTCAAGCTTTGCAAGATTCAACATCTATCTGGCAGAAAATAATTATATTAAATATAAATTAATTTAAATAATAAAATTTGATAAACATTTTCAATAATACAAACTTCATATATGCCACAATGTGATGAAACGTTATCAAAAATTATTATATCTTATGTGTATCATATATACAACAATGTGATGCATGAAAAAATGCTATCAGAGAATATTATGTCTCATGTGTATCACATATACAACAATGTGATAAAACGCTATCAAATAATATTATGTCTTATGTGTATCACATATACAACAATGTAATCATTATATAATAATATAGTTTGGGTACTCTTTTTTTTTCGATTCACATATACAACAATGTGAAGTAGTACCTTATAGAATTCAAATAAATAAAATAATAGAAATAATAAATTCACATAAAATAATTTAATGTAATTAACTAATTCTAAATAAGTGAAGAAAATTCAAGATATTCTAGATTAATTTTATAGTTCATATAAAAAGTATAAAAATAAATTTATATCTAAATTTAAATAGATTATGATAAATTTTCTATTTTGAATGAAATTGTGAATATGTTCAATACAAGTTTAGATTTAAAAACTAAATGAGAAAGTAGATCTAGAAAATTTACGTTCTAATCGATCTATAAACATATAAATCAAACATGTATTTACTTTAACTAAAATATGCATGTATCTAAGTATACACGATTAGACTTACATGTTCAATACCTTTCTTTTCTTAAGAGAACTATTTCTCCCGTATGTAAAATATTTTTTCTTTCTTCTATTTCCCAGAGCAATGGTGCTGATAACGTATTATAAAGCAAAGAGATGGAGATAGAAAAATGGAGGAGATTGTTTTTTCATTCACCTGTCTCAATCAACTTGAGAAGAGCCCTTTATATAGAGTTACAATGGAGATTAACATCATGATGATAATTAAAGGAGAAATGCCAAATTACATAGGTTATGGATGACAAAAAGTCATAGGTTAAGGATAACAAAAAAGACATAGGTTAGACCAAATAATTATGCTAATTATCCATATATATATATATATATATATATATATATATATATATATATATATATATATATATTTTTTTTTTATATATATATATATATATATATATATATATATATATATATATATCCTCAAGTCTTAATTTGAAGTCAAACAATGAGTTTGGATGATGGCTTTAACTTGTTTAATATATACAAGGCTTAGGCGCAAGCTTAATATATATCAACAAAAGCCCTTAAGTCTTAATTCAAAATCAAAGAACGCGTTGGATTATGACTTTAGCATGTTTAATATGTCCAAGGATGATCTTAAACGCGAGCTGAAGGATCTCCTTATATCCTACAAAATTTCCTACCTTAATTGTAATGTCCCCAATCGATGGTTTATCTATCTAGAATAGAGGCGCTAAACCCTCAGGAACTAAATCGTTGTTTAGACTAGGTAAAATACACAGAATGTTGAAAATGTTTCATTGAAGCCACACGATTTTAAGTAGATAGTGTCTTGGCTATCTACATGCCAAAGACACCCACTTGTCGTGCTGGAGAAAACAACTCAGGATAGAACGCAATTATGATTCTTCTACCGCTTGGATATTTGATGGAGTATTGGAACTGCATGCATGTGTAACATATGTGAGAGGTTTGATCAAAAGTTGGAGGAGCCTTTCTCCTTCTTTATCTCGAATTTGGTAAACCCTAAAATGTTTTTGTACTCGTTTCTTACTATTTTCTTCCAGCAACTATGTTTGACACAAATCAAGATATTGTTGGTGTGGGTGGGTTCCCAACCTATGTAAAAAATACCCCGGAGTCGGATTGGGTATTTCTATATATAAAAAAATATTCTAGTGGATTTGGATTGGGTATTTCTATATACAGTAGAAATATCTCAATGGAGTTGGATTGAGTAATTCTATATATAATAGGAATACATTAATAATTTGGATTGGGTATTCCTACATATAGTAGAATACCTTAAGTAGTTGTGGGTTTGAGGCTATATATACTAGGTATTTTTTCACCTTAAAATATATCTCAAAAAAAATTACAAAAGGAGGCAAGAGTGCTTTACAACCATTGGAGAGAGAAATAGGTCGATTGGCCCTATATTGAAGAGGAGATCGTTTCAGAATTATTTTTTTCGTCATCTCCATTCTTCGTGTGCTTGAAAATTATGTTTTCTTCTTCAAGGAGTGGTGGTGATCCGTGTTGGATCGGTGAAGGATTTATAGAGGGTGTAATCTCTTTATTCCATTAGTGAACGTTCTTCAAGGTTGGACTCCGATCGTCCCATGGTTTTTCTCATCTGAGTTTTTCTCGTAAAAATCTCTATGACTACGATCTGGTTCTTTGTGTTTGTTGGCACTTTGTAGTTTGTGCATTTTTGCTCGGTTCTCTTGCAGGTACTCTCTGGTTTGGGGAACAGTTTCTACATTTGCGTTTCCAATACTGTTGGCCCATTGGTTAATGGTCACACCTAATTTTGATAATCAACAACAACTTTGGTCAATACGTACAAAATATACGAACTACTATAGTTACATGAATTGATACCGAAGAACATCTATATACATCCCACTACTACAAGGAACATCGCATCATCATCTAGAAGCAATCTTATTGGAATTTCAAATCGAGTCATTCTATACTTTTTTTTGTATTTTCAATTTTATTGAGTCTAGAAAATATATATATGTAAGATCATTCGGGATTATATTGGCTTAGGTTATTGTTGGCCCATTGGTCATGGTCAAACCTGATTTTAATAATTGATCAAACTCTGTCTCGATATACGGATGCTTACTCAAGACGTTTTGGACACTTGGAGACTGATCAAGATTGGATATCTACTCAGTTCAAGACCGAAGCTATGTTAGCCACTCGAGACTGTAATTTCTTTATGCAATGTAATTTTTACTTTTATTGAGTCTAGGAATACATTGTACACCAAGTCGTACTGGTAAATAGGCTATCCAAAATTGTTTTCAAAAATGACCTATGTTTTTACAAAACATTCCTTATTTACAAAAAGCTTCTGAAGGATTTCAAAAAGTCAAAAATTATTTTTTTAAAATATGCCTGACCAACCCTGACAGAACTCGGCCCGAGTTCGGCCAGAGTTCAGTTAGTGAACGTTATATGAACGTTAGATTTTGAACTTGGTCTTCCTTAAGTTGCGGATTGTTACATAGAGTTCTGTCCGAATTCTGCCCGAATTCTGCCAGAGTTCTGCCTTTGGAAAAACTATAAATAGAGAAGAATTCGGATAATTTTAAATCACTCATTCACTTTCATCTCTTCTCTTCTAAGCTTACGTTTCTTCCAAAGAGTTCAAAAAAGCTTTCATTTTCAAATTCTAAGCCAGTTACAATTCTCTAGTCAATTTGCCGGTACGGTGTGGTCTAGAAGATTTCAGAGAAATTGTAATCAGAGGCTTGATTGAAGAAAGACTCTTCAAAACTGAAGTTGGTCGAGTTCTTCATATCAAAGCTCGCGTCTGTAGAAGTTGCAAGGACTTTGTATGAAAACTTGCAGGATTTTCCAATAGTGGATTCAACTGGAAGCTAGAGTTCTTCCGACTGGACTAGTCCTTACAAGAGGAAACCAGTATAAATCGCTATGTTTGCATTTGCTTTCTGATCTTATTTTTTTACAGTTATTGTTTTATGATTATTGATTTAATTCTGTGATCCAACTGCTAACAAGTTTTTAATTAGCAATATTTCGCTGCCTACTCTATTCACCCCCCCTCTAGAGTATTCTGCTTTACGACTTCGTTCCTACAATTGGTATCAGAGTGGGTTATACAGGTAACGCAAGGTAAAATTGTAGTTATATTCAATTATTCTTAATTGCTATATAAATCACAGTATAACACATGGCAACTGTAAAATTCACAAGTGAAGGCCAAGCCACAAACAGACCTCCACTGTTTGACGGCACAAACTGCACTTATTGGAAAACACGGATGAGTTTCTTCTTAAAATCTCTTAATTTTGACTTATGGTCTATAGTTATTGATGGCTACAAAAAGCCTTCTCGTATTACTGAGGGAGTTTTAGTTGATAAACCCCATGATAAATATAGTGAGGATGACAAGAAAAAGGCCAGTCTTGACGCACTTGCTATTAATGCTTTATTTTGTGCTTTAGACAGAACTAAGTTTAACAGGGTGTCGACTTGCACAATATCGAATGAAGTGTGAAAACTTCTCGAAGTAACCTACGAAGGAACAACGCAAGTCAAGGAGTCAAAGAGTAGCAGACTTACTCAAGAGTATGAAACGTTAAAGACGAAGCCAAATGAATCCGTCACTCAGATGTTTACGAGATTCTTAGATATTGTAAATCCTTTGTCTTTATTAGGCAAGGAATACAGTAACCATGAGAAGATTCATAAACTTTTATGAGCTCTCACGAAGAACTGGATTCCAAAGGCTACATCAATCATTGAAGGAAACGACCTCTTAATAATATTTCTGAAAACACTCATGGGTAAGCTACTCACTCACGAGTTGGAACTTCAAGACTTTGAAGATGCTACACCAAAGGAGACGTCAGAGAAGTCGATTGCTCTCAAGGCTCAACATAAAAGAACTATCGAAGATAATTCTGACGGCAGCGACTCTGACTCTGAAGATCAATCTCTTCTGGTAAGAAAATTCAAGAAGTTCATGAGATTCAACAGAAGAACAAAAGACAACAAGAGCAACAACAACGAGAAAGATCCTATTTGCTACGGATATAAGAAGAAAGGAAATATGAAGAAAAATTGTCCAACTGCATCATCGTCAACAAGAAAAAGCATCAAATATGATAAAGGCTACCTGAAGAGATCTACATCAAGGAAGTACGCCAATACAAGCATATGGCATGAGAGCGAAGCCAGCGACTCAGAACACGAATAATCAGATGTCGCTGCAAATGTATGCTTGATGTCTTGCGATCAGGTAACCACTAATCCTCTGTTTGATCCTTATGATGATTTCACCTTTGAGCAGCTAGGAGAGGCTTTCAGTGACCTGTTAAATGACTACAGAAAACTGCGTAGTAAATATAAAACTTCTAAGAAGGTACTTAAAGAGTATAAAGGTGAGATAGGAAGACTTACCGACCAACTAGCTGATGTTAGAAATAATGTTTCTTCTATTGAGTCTGGCGAGCTTTCTTCTATTAAGCTGTTGTTACACGAGACTACCAAGTTATCCGAAAAATGAACAAACTATCATCCAGCTAAAGAAAGACCTATCTAAGGAGAGAAAGAGTCTCTAGTGTGCAAAGTCAGAATGAAAACACTTACATCTGAATGTACTAGATTATATGATACCTCCAAAAAGTTGGAAATTAGTTTAGGAAAACGGCTTGAAGTTGCTGCTTCCTATTCTAACACGTGTCAATTACCGAATCATCGGAACACACCCAAACCAAACACTGTCAGACCAAACCATACCAAACTTATGCCCAAGAAGACTAATAGGTATGTATTTTTCTATACTAGAAAACCAAAACCTACCAATCATGCACCTCACACTACTTTTAACACTCAACATACAAAATATCATTATTGTGGCCTCATTGGCCATATATCCTCTGCATGTAGAATCATAAAGTTAGCAGATTTAAATGTTTATGCATGGATATCAAAGACTAACATGTCAGGACCCTACAAAAAATGGGTACCAAAAGTTTCATCTACAAACTGTTTTGTAGATGGTACGTACTTCACATGCTAGAAGCAAATGGATCCTTGACAGCGGTTGCTCACGACACATGACCGGTGATGTATCATTATTCGCAACACTGTAGAAGAAGAATAAAGAAGGATACGTTTCCTTCGATAATAATTTGAGAGGGTACATAATCGATATCGGTGACATTGGTAAGGCTTCCTATCCTGTGATTAAAGATGTCTGTCTAGTTACCGAGTTAAAACATAATATGCTCAGCATAAGCCATTTAGCTGATCACGGTTATGGTATTAACTTTGTCAAAGACAAATGTACTATAGTTGATAGCTCAACTGGTAGTACTATCTTTGATGGTATCAGGAAAGACAACATATATATTTTTTATTTGTTAGAAGATGCTAACAAAGCAGGTAGATACTTGATGGCCAAGAGCATTAAGAGTCAACTATGGCATATGAGGCTCGGTCATGCAAACATAGACACAATTTTAAAACTATCCACAAAGAAGTTGGCACGCGGCTTACCGGACATATCTTTCAAGAAAGATACGATATGTGACGAATGTGAAAAGAATAAAGCTATCCGATCCGCCTTTAAATCCAAGAACACTGTAAGTACCACTAAACCTCTACAATTGTTGCATATGGATCTATTTGGACCTAGTAGAATTGCTAGTCTAGGTGGTAAGTTATATGCATTTGTCATTGTAGATGATTTCTCTAGATACATATGGGTATATTTTCTTGCACGCAAGAACGATGCTTTGTCAGAATTCGTCCCCTTTTGCAAGAAAGTACAAAATGAAAAAGTACTCGCATTCTTAGAGATCATGGTGGCGAATTTGAGAATGCAGAGTTCAAACAATTCTGTGGCACACGGTTATTTGTACGAGTTTTCCTGTCCTAGGACTCTACAACAAAATGGAGTTATGGAACATAAGAACAGAACTCTATCTGAAATGGCTAGTATAATTTTGAACCAATTTAGTCTACCTAAATACTTTTGGGTTGAAGCTGTCAATACAGCATGCTATATTCTCAATAGGGTTCTGATTCGACCTATATCGAAGAAGACTCCATATGAGTTATGGTTTGATAGAACACCCACTGTTTCATACTTCAAGATATTTGGTTATAAATACTTTATTCTTAATACTAAAGACAACCTGAGTAAATTTGATAAAAAGGCTGATGAAGGTATCTTTTTAGGTTATGCGACAAAGAGCAAAGGGTATAAAGTCTTCAATAAGAGAACCATGATCATCGAAGAATCAATTAATGTCAAGTTTGATGAACTAAATCAACATTCAGACGATGACGATAATAAAGAAGTGAGTACACCAAGTACAGCTACTGCAAAACCTTCCCACAAAGATGCGAAACCTTCACACTAAGCACCAGCTGAGTCTTCAAGCAAAGGGTGTAAGTACTCGAATTTCACACTAAGCACTAGCTAAGTTTTATGATCATCCAAAGGACTTGGTAATTGGTGAGATTACCAAGGGTGTAAGTACTCGTTCCTCTAATAAAGATATAGCTTCTTGTGTTGCTTTTATTTTACAACTTGAACCCAAAAACATTGAAGAAGCATGTAGTGATAATTTTTGGTTAGATGCTATGCAAGAGGAATTAAACCAATTCGAACGGAATCAAGTTTGGAAACTTGTTCCCAAGCCCATTGATCATCCGTTCATTGGCACCCGTTGGGTATTCCGAAACAAACTGAACAAGAATGGTTTAGTGACTCGTAATAAGGCTCGACTCGTAGCCCAAGGATACAATCAAGAAGAAGGGATCGACTACGATGAGACTTATGCCCCAGTTGCGAGATTAGAATCCATTCACATGTTATGTGCATTTGCATGTTTTTATAATTTTAAATTATTTCAAGTGGATGTTAAAAGCGCATTTTTGAATGGTTTTATAAAAGAAGAGGTTTATGTAGCTCAACCTCCAGGTTTTACTGATTTTAAAAATCCTGATTATGTTTTCATGTTGAAGAAAGCCTTATACGGTTTGAAACAAGCCCCTCGTGCTTGGTACGATCGTCTAAGCTCTTTTCTACTTGACAACGATTTTTCAAAGGGAAAGGTTGACACTACACTGTTTATAAAATCTTTGAATAACAATATTCTTTTGATTCAAATCTATGTAGATGATATTATTTTTGGATCTACTGATGAATCTCTTTGTCAAGAATTTTCAAAGTATATGCAGAATGAGTTTGAGGTGAGCATGTTGGAAGAGCTAAAATTCTTTCTTGGACTGCAAATCAAACAAACCAACAATGGGACGTTCATAAATCAAGCAAAATACACAAAAGATTTATTAAAGAAGTTCGACCTGGAAGCAGTCAAACCACTTAGCACTCCAATGGCGACTTTAACCAAGCTTGATATTGATGAACAAGGTAAACCCGTCGACATACGTAAGTATCGAGGTATGATCGATAGCTTACTGTACTTAACGGCTAGTCGACCAGACATTATGTTTAGTGTTTGCTTGTGTGCACATTTTCAAGCTAATCCTAAGGAATCACATCTGTGCGCAGTTAAGCGTATCTTCCGATACCTTAGAGGCACTTCTTCTATCGGATTATGGTATCCTAAAACCACGTCATTTGACCTAACCGGTTATTTTAATGCTGATTTTGTCGGATGCAAAGTGGATAGAAAAAGTACCAGCGGTACATGTCATTTCCTAGGAAAAGCCCTAGTCTCTTGGTTTAGCAAGAAGCAAAATTCTGTCGCATTATCAACAACTGAGGCTGAGTATATCACCGCAGGACGTTGTTGTGCACAAATTTTGTGGATGAAGCAAACTTTAGAAGACTTTGGATTACATTTCACACACATACCCATTTTCTGTGATAACACTAGTTCTATTAATTTGAGTAAGAATCTAGTATGTCATTCTCGTACTAAGAATATTGAGATTCGACATCATTTTCTTAGAGATCATCAACAAAATAGAGATATAGACCTTGTATACATAGATACAGAATCAATTGGCTGAGATTTTCACAAAACCTCTAGCGGAAGATCGTTTCAATTATTTACGTCGAGAATTAGGAATTTTAGATGTCACTAATATTATTTAATTTTGTTTTATCAATTAATTTATTCAATACTCAATAACTGTTTTCAAGACAAGCCTACAAAGAGTCTGTCTGTCACCACGACTACGGTCGAAGCGAAGCGGTACTTAATTGTTCCCCGGTGAACTCCCGTTAGCTGGAACAGTACTCCTACAATTAATCTGAAACAGACGCTGAGTAACGAAAGTTAATTTATAAAATAATCTTAATTATATTATTTGAAGTTTAAAATTACTAAACTTTGAATTAAATATTTGAAATGAGTTGATGAAAAAGGATGTGGCCCACAAAATTTTGTTTTTAAAAACCCAGGAGAACCTTAGGCGAATTCGGCCCGAGTTCGGTCCGAATTCGGCCAGAGTTCTGTTGGTGCTGTAAGTTTTTAAGTCAGAACCCGAGACCTCCTCCTCTTCATATCTTCCAAATTACATCATTATAACAGCAGCAGCAGCCGAAGGACCCCCCAAACCCTAGCTTTTCTCCACTTCTTTTCTTCCAATCTACGTGGAGAGATCCATCCAAAATTTGGTTTCGTGCGAAGAATCGCGTCCTCTAAAACATACTTGATTCTCGGAAGGTATGACTCCTTCTTTCCTCCACTTTAAAATTCTTCGGGTTACCTAGTTTTGGGAAAGAATGCCTAAGGGATTCAATCCTTTCAAGAGGAAGAATACTAATGCCAGAGAAGAGGCATCATCTTTCGATCCGAACATGGATTCACTCTTTTTCCCGGTACAATTGAATGACGGCGTGTCGGATGAGTTTTATTTCAAAACTCATGACCAAGCTTTGCTATGGTATGTCGACTTTGCCATGGGTACGATATGCACAGGCACTCCGATCAAATGGATTGTATTTTCAGATCATCCTCCTTTGTTTGAGGTATTAGGATTACACCGTCTCGTTACCCAACAATTCCCTATAGCTACTAATGCCCTTCGACTATTTTATTGTAACTTTGTGTTAGACACTTTTACCGCAAGAACTCGTGTTGGCGGGATCGATATCGAGTTCCATGATGTGTTGCTAGCAAAAATCCTTGGTATTCCAAACAAAGGTGCCCTGTTCGATGACATCCCCGACTTCGACTTTCCCTAGGGCACGACCCTTATTAGTTCTAAGAATGAGCTTTGTGTGCCAGCACGTGCTAGTCCTGGAAAGTTCAAGGCTAATAAGTTGAACTTATTTAACTACGAGTTACATCGCATCATCTATTCCACTATTCTTCCAAAATTCACTTCAAAATATGATGTCACAGCACTCGAACTCTCTGTCCTGTATCACATTCTTAAGGGGATTCCTTTTTTGTGCCTAAGACTATCATCTAGATGATGGGAAGATGTCGCGGAAGAGACCGCAATCTCTCTTATACGATGCTTATCCCGCGCATCTTTCAGCGTTTTGATACCGATTTATCTACTTGCGCTCTGGACCCTGAGCCCAAGTTTCCCAAGCTTTCTCGTCGTAGCATTGCCACTATTCCTGCACCTCCTGCACCTGCTCCTATTGCCCATGTTCCTCCTCAGACCTACCCTATGACTTTTAAGGGTATCCATCAGCACCTTTCAGATATACAGACTTTCTTTGTTGACACTACCAGGGAATGTGAGTTCCGTGACATGACTCGGTTCCTGTAACACCCACTTTTCTAAAATGAGGATAATTTTGAACTTTTATAATTTTGATTAATCAATAATAAGATTTAACTCATGTTATGATTTTTAGTGATTTTTAATTAATTTAAAACTATTTAAATATTGAAATGTGATTTTGATGGTTAACTAGTGTAACCCTAGAATTGCTAAGCCTAGAGACTAACCATGACCATGGGAGCCTAGTCATGTGATTAGAATGTCATATTACTACTTTTTAGCCTAAGGGTATTTTGGTCATTTTGACAATTTTGTGAAATTGTATTAATTAAATATGTACTAATTGTTTAGTTAAGACTTGACCTAGAATCTTCGTCTAATCTAGATTAGCCTTAACTTAGAATCTTGATTAGGATAACCTAGTAAATGACAAGATTAACAATATCTAGATATAGGATATTTACCCCTTAGGATATTTGTGAAAAAGAAAGTCTTAGGACTAATTGAACCAATATGAAGACTTAAAATTGGGTGGACAAGTCCTAGCCACTCATCTACATCTAAAACCTAACCCTAATTCATCTAATGGCAGCCACTATTGGTAGGTTAGCCTCCCTGCCTTTCATTTCATTCCATCTTGCCTCTTTTCCTTCACAAAGTGTCCTTCCCCAAATTAGAGAGCTTTCCTCTTTGATTTGATCTCCAAATTCTTACATCCCTCTACCAAAACTTTTATCCAACCTTCTCATACTACCATGGGAGGGTGCTAACAAAATTTGGAGCAAAGTGCAAGAAGGAGTGTCCTTTTTGGAAGATCTTTGTGTCGGAGCCGTGTCCTTGGGAGTATCATTGGGATTCCACTCCCAATAGGTAAAACCAACCCTCTAAATTGATTTCCTACGCATATTAGTTAGTTTTGAATTCATAGGATCCCCCCTATGCATGTACCCCATTTAGATTCAAATTTGAGGCCATTTGGAGCTCCCTTTGGGGATTTTAGATGTGTCTTTTGTCCTACTTGATAGATCCCAAATTAGGACACCCCATGTGTATGTATGTATGATAATAGTTTAAATAGATATTTAAATTCAGTTTTAGAATGGTTAGAGAGTAGATTGATCTTAGTTAGGATGGTTAGAATGAGTTTCATTTGGATACCTATGTTGGTATCCAAGTATCTTGGCCTACATGTGTTTCTTTTGTCCAAAACAACTCAAATTCGTCATAATATTCATCCACGTTTTTATTAACCAAAGTAACTTAGAAATATCATAACTTTTAGCTTAGAACTCTGATTTATCTTTCTTTTTTTAAAAGAACCGTATCAAAGTTAGCTTTCCAAATATATATTTTAATAAGCCAAAATCGTTCTGGAACTTTCTGTAAAACTATTTGAGTGTTAGCTATCCGAAAGACAAATGCGTTTCGGTATTTTTGCGATTTCGGGAGCTTTCGGACACGAAAATGCGATCCGTTTGAAGTTTCGGAAAGCTAACACGAAGGGCTACAACATACTTTAATCCTAGAATTTAGTGAAGGTCCAATTAGTAAAGTATTGGTTTTAAGTAGAAGAGTGACTATACGACATAGGCATTTTGTGTAACCTATGAGCCTATGTAGTATGGATATTAAATGAATGTAGAGTATGTAATGCATGATATGTCATATGAATGAAATGATATATATGATATATATCCTCTTTACATTAATGTATATATATGGTTGAATGCAATCATGTTGGAATACAATCAATGTAATGTATGTAAGCAATGCATAAATGCATGAATGAAAGAATGATATACAATGTATGCATAAAAGCATATAATGAATCCTAGATACGAATGCAAGGTATACATGATAGATATGAATGCATAATGTAATGCAATATATAATAATAGCATGTATGGTAATATAGAATATATGATGCAAGCATGTATATGTCCACTGTTTTTCCTTTTTCTTACATTTTTCCTTCCTTTCCCTTTCCATTTCAGTTTTTCCTCCTTTTTTCCCTCTTCTATTTTTACATGTTGTATACAATATATATAATTTATATATGCATGTAAGTATGTAATATGCATGAATGACATGTATGTAATGAAAATAAGTATATGCATGCAACTTAATGATATGTGAATGGATATAATGCATGAACTGAAGTATGGGATATGTATATGTGTCAAGATAATGTAATGTATGTATTCACATATATTTTGAGTTAAATATATGAGTTTGTATGCATATATTATATGTATGCATGTATGCAGGAATGAATGTAATATAATGTAGAGTAAGCGTATATGAATATATAATGTATACAAGTATATAATGTATTCAATATGTATGTATACATCTTTGTATGTATGTATAGGTGCATGAATGAATACAAGTATGCATATATGATATGTATATAGGCATGTAAGCAATGTATGTATGTATACATGATATGTATGTATGCATGTATGCAATATAAGTATGTATGTATACATTTCTATAAACTGAGTTAACCTATAACCTTTTACACACATGCATTCATACACCCTTTGACACCATGTATCCCATGTCACATATACCTACCTATCACTAAATCTGAGAACATTAACACATATCCTTTCACACACATGTCGCACACACACACTCACTTACTCTTTTACCTCTCCTTCTCTCTCTATGTATATATATGTATGTGCCTATATATATATAGCTTTCCTATATATATATATATCTATGTATATGAGTATGTGAATGTGAATAATATATACAATATATGACTAAGTTTGTGTGCCTTTTTAGCTTATGGCTTAGTTTTGTGCTTGGTTTAGCAAGTGACTTAGGCTATGAGTTAGTAGCTATCTTGGATACTTGATTTGCATATACTTAGTTTATTTAGACCTAGAATTGACTAACCTAGACTAGTTGACCATTGTTGACCCAACCCTAGCTAGTTTGACCACAGTTGACTAGAGTTGACCTAGTTTGACTTTATAGTTGACCAGAGTTGACCAAGAGTTGACTTTGACCTAGATTGACTTAGACTCATGTAGATTGCATTATAATCTCAATTACCACATAAATTGAACTCTTTATAACCTGTGTTGCTCTAACTAGGACTCTGCGACTCCAGTTGACCATCTTTTCATATCTGTTATTCAGAATATCAGGCGAGTACATTCTCTGATCGTTTCATACTTGTTAGAACTTATATTCTTGCTCTAGATTACTTTACTTGATGCTGTCACGTGGGTATACAGATTGGTACTATATGGATCTTTTCAAGAGATGTTATCCCCCTCGGGAGCATCGGATACTTCATGTCATGTGTGTTTTACTTACATCATATATCTCTATGCTTTCATGATTCTTGTATCCTCTGGTGAATCATGTATCCTCATATTCATAGAGCCCTTATGAATCAATTTTGTGTGCTCTCGTTTATGAGGCAGTAAAATCATGAATCTTAACATAACTTGTCTCGGTTCTTGTATATTGATTGGGGATGGAGGAGTAGAAATAGTCATGTGAATAATTCCAAAGTAGAGCATGTAGTCATGAATCAACTCTGTAGTATAGCCATGAATCATTTTCAGCTGTTCACATGTCTATCTTGTAGTCTAAATCACTAGTCACTGATAGTTCTCTACTTATAGTAGATATTTCCATTACAGTTATCTCTTTTACTTCATGTACATTCCTTCAGTTGTTCATGTATCTTACTCTATTGCATGCTTTATATTTTCTGACATGATATGAACTGCGTGAGATGTATTGTGCTCATTTCTGTCCTGACTGGACCTGTTAAAAATATTATAGGTAACATAAAGATTCACAGCTAGCCTAGAGGACCAGTAGAGCTTGGAGAAGATTGTTTGTTTATGGTTTAGTTTTCTCTGTTGGGACTTGTATTGTAATAAGTGGACATTTGAGTTGTATTTGAGATTGTTTGAGATATTATTATTTTAGAAGTTTATTTAAGTTGCTGTTTTGAGTTTAGTATGGACTTCTGTGTTATCCTATCATGCTTAGACTGTAATTGAGTTATATCATATCTTATACTTGTCCTCTGTTCGGAGTTGAGATTTATGACAGGTACATTATATATATTGTGTGAGTTGTTTAGTTAGCGACCTTGAACAGCGTTCTACTGCTGATTCTGTGGCGTAGGCTGGATGTACCTACTTCTCGTGTCCTTACACTGGATGCGGATCGTGACACATTTTTAGTGGTGGCCCATACAGGTCGAGAGTCGCATTAGTGCGATGTCGTAGTAGTGCAACGATTAGTTGTACTACTGTACGCCTGCGATAGGAACTAAGGAGTAGAATTTAGCAGAGAGGTTACTCAATCACACTTAGGACTACTTGAGAAGATTCCTGGGATGACCCTTGAGAATCTCGTTATAAATTATCTCGAAATTCGATTCCGACAGTTTCTGTCTACTTCCTTGTTCATCGTTGAATTTGATTCTTGGCATTCATTATTGACTTGATTTTCTACCAAGATAACATTATGGACTAGTTTGCCTTAGTCATGGAAACTAGAGTCTTCTACAGCCATATTAGCTGGTTTGGCGATGAGATAGAGTCTAATTTTGGATATATTTCTCGGGTGTGGAAATTTAATGTTTTTGCAGCCAAGTTAGCGACAATGTGAAATTTTTTAAATACCGTAATTCTAGAGGTATGTACCTTAGTTGCGGACTCTATGGATTATTGTTGTTGTACTTACTGGCGTAACGAGGATTCTGGTAACATGGTTCTAGATAGACAGGTATGATTATCAGATTTCAGAATAGATACGATATAGATGATGCCCTAGTATGATGGAATAGAATATCAGTGTGGATGCTACTTGAGTATCATAGATTAGATAGAGGGAGCTAGGCCACCTGTAGCGCAGTACCGTGCCCCGCACCATCAGAGGGATATACCCCAGAGGGGCAGGGCTTTTGCACTGATGGTTGTGGCGACCGACGCCACGAGTGACGAGTTAGCAGGTCTGTCCTTCTTGTCCTTCTTTTTCATCTTGTTGTGTGATTCCATTAGTACCTGTCAGGATGTATTGTGCTGTGATAGATAGTATAGTGACCTGTTCGAGACTATGATATCACGACCAGTAGGAATCATGTTTTGCATGCTTTAGATAGAATTTTCTCGACCTTGATTGCTAGAGGTTTGATCTAGAAGAAGTACGACGATTTGGACAGACCATATGATTATCAGATTGTATCTTGGGAGGATTTTTTGAACATATCATCTCTACCTTTCGTTTCAGTCTTTTTCAAAAAAATTGTTTTGTTTCATCATCACTTGACTTAGGAGTAGGGATAACTTCAGATAACTAGTCTAATTCTTTGTAGAACTTCATTAGTTATAACTCTTTCATAGTATAATGGTTTGATAGCTTGTATTAGGACTTATTCTTAGGTATGGTAGTCTAGTTGACATTAGACTAGTAACCCTTATAGTTAAATCTCTGTTGATTTTGACTATCAGTTTCATATTGGATGTTAGTCTGCTCAGGAGGTAGTGACCCCTCCGGCTCACCAGAAGGATAGTAGGATATATTGATGGTTAGAACAATGATATTTCGTAGGTGTACTTTAGAAACAACAAGGATATTCGAGGTCGGTTTGTTTTGTGGACTTGAATAATTTTAGGTTATTGATTCTCGAGATATTTCACTTAAGATTGTGATGCTAAATTTAGGAATTTAGAAATAGAGAAGAGAATGTAACTATGAAGCGATGATGATACCAAAATTGAATAAGATGTTGGTAGGAGGACATAGTGAACACACGAATTTTGGGTTATGGGAAAATTTAATGATTTTGTGGAGGTTTTAAAATTTAAGAAGAATAATATTTGAAGGTGTACGTGAAGGAAATACGAAGGTTGATTTTGTAATAAAGAATAAGTTCCTGCATGACATAGTAGTATTAGCTTCGAATAAATTTGAGGACAGTGATTTGAACAAGTTCGAGGATTTCATAGACTTTGATTTAGAGATTTTGGATCCAAGTTAGGACAAGGTGTAGAAATTTAAATTTTTGGGATGATTAAGTGGATAAGGGAGAGTAAGATCAGAAAGAAGGAATAAGAGTTTTAACAAGAGCATGATTCATGAAAAATGCCTTAAGAATTTAGGCCCTGCTTCTAGGAGGGAGTTTTAGTCACCAGACCTAATTTGAGGTAAGTTTTCGACCTAGACTTTAGCATGTCTTTTGTGATATTTTGTTACACCCCTTGCTTGTATGTTTTGACACCTTGTGAATGCCTTGTGCTGTAGTATGGCTAGTATAGCTAGATGAGACCTCAGACTGATATTGTCTGCCATGACCCTGTATGTTATTCTTTCAAATTGTATGATTTAGATGAGCTTCTAAGACCATGATTGTTGGGGACGAGACTCTAGAAGAAGTATGACCATCTTAATTTCGAGGACAAAATTCTTCTAAGGAGGGTAGACTTGTAACACCCACTTTTCTAAAATAAGGATAATTTTGAACTTTTATAATTTTGATTACTCAATAATAAGATTTAACTCATGTTATGATTTTTAGTGATTTTTAATTAATTTAAAACTATTTAAATATTAAAATATGATTTTGATGGTTAACTAGTGTAACCCTAGAGTTGCTAAGCCTAGAGACTAACCATGACCATGGGAGCCTAGTCATGTGATTAGAATGTCATATTACTACTTTTTAGCCTAAGGGTATTGTAGAAGCATAAAATAAACTTCATAGACCAAGTCAAAGAAGTTGAGAGCTTTACGCAAAGTCAGTTTCAGACTCTACGCAAGGCCCATTTAAAGACTCTACGCAAGTCAAACTGAGTCAGATTCAAGCTCTACGCAGAGATCAAACAGAGTCTAACTCTACGCGAGCTCCTTTACGCAAGAGCTATCCTTAAACTCTACGCGAGAGCGACAGGCTGTCCAGACCGCATTTAATGCGCGTGATACTGTTCTGACAGAATAAATTTCTGACAGAATAAATTTCTGACAGAACATTGCACAGAAGCCAAAAAGATTTTTTGCACCAAATCCAACGCTTGTTGTTTAATGTGCAGATGAGCTACTTTACGCTCAAAAGACCGCTTTCTTTACGCATGAAAGCTATTTGAGTTTTTACGCTCAAGGCTATCTCAGCTATTTTTGTGTGCGTAGAGTTTATTTGAGTTAGCTATACGCTCAAGGCTACTTTTTAGCCGCTTTACACAGAAAGTTTGTTTTGGGTCATTTTACGCTCAATCTTTTTTGGCTGTGTGAGAACATGGTCTGCATACGTGGCTTTCATGCCACACTTATCGAGGAACGTGTGTACGTGCTCTCCCCATATTGTTGAAGTTGTGGGACACGTGTCACCATACGTAGAGACTACAACTCTACATGGGACACGTGTCATCACGCGTAGAGGTCAATTTTCAATCGTAGGTGGCAGTTATTTGCGTAGAGACCCAATTATGTTGCTTTTTACGCACAGAGGGTCTAGTCTATAAATAGACTTATTTTTTAAATAGAAGGTACAAGATCAGAGCCCAGATACTTTCAGAGCAAAGTGATTTTTCATAGTGTTTCTCTTCAACTTTTTCTCAAGAACCGAGTGAAGCAAAGCAGGAAAGCATTCGACTGTGCCATCAGTGCCAATTGTGTCGATACCTTTCTGGTGACTTAGTTCTTCCGGTTGTTCTTCTTCAAGCAGTTCTTTTTATCATCATCGTGTTGTCCAAGGAACAAAGTAATCGCTCTCAGATCAAACTTCCATAGCAATACTTCCCAGAATTCATTTGTACTTTTATACTTTTTCTTGTTTTCTTTCAAAAGCCTTTTAAGGGCATTTTGTTAAGTAAAACAAAATGGCGACTCTACTAGGGACGACTTTCTCCTCCGACCAGAAGGCAATTGCTTAATATGATGATGTGTCGATTGGATCGACAAAGAAGACTCTGGTTGTTCAATTCGACGAGACTGCTTACTAAGAAATGCTCCGAACTGGGGGTAGTATTCGCTACTCCAATGTTCAAAAATTATGAAAGGTGTGAAAAGTTTGGATTCCTAAGTCCAAAGCACCCTCTGATCTTTCCATTGTCTCTGAAGGTAAGGGAATTCTTCCTACTCCTGTTGTTAGGGCTCCCGTCTGTGACGAGACAGTCCCTACTTCAGTTTTGTGCCCAGTACGTAAAGTTTAGTCTCCCGTCTGTGACGTGGTAGACGCTCAAGTCTTGCGCTCTACGCGTAAAGGCAAATCTCTCGTCTGTAACGTGGCAGATACTTTTATTTTGTGCTATACGCGTAAAGGTAAATCTTCTGTCGGTGACATGGTAGATAAAGTTCACAATGGTGCTTTTGTACCTAAAGTGAACTTGCCTACACGCGTGCAACGTAAAAACAAGTTTTCTGTTACTATGATAGACAATTCCTTTGGTTTATCCAAGGAGAATAAAAATTATGGCAAAGCTTCTGTTTTATGCTAACAATTCTCTAGTGCTGCTTTACGTAAAGTACGTAATCTCAGGATTACGCACAATGCTGCTGGCGTTCGTAGTGCACAAAAATCAACGCAGGATTTACGCACACAACTCCAAATGTGTAAAAATGTACACCTTTCTTCTGCCAATGAAGCTACTAATCTTTTTTTACACAAGGGACTAGATATTTCTCTGTCCCAAATATAAAAAAGAAAATGCTACCTTCTGATTCTTCTGATTTACGCGAGTTACTTGTACAAAAGCGTAAAAACAGAAAATTTCCTGTGACACTCCCCCAAGTAAACCATCATTGTGAGTATCATCAAATTGTAATCAAATGTTGCTGTGCTGCTACTAAACGGTCAGTTTTCGACCGATCAAGCTACAACGTACCTCAGCAACAAAATGATGACCAAGAATATGAGTTGTCTTATGCATCAGTTAATATGTCATCTCATATCAATAGAGGACGACGTTCAAGACGTAATTCATCGCAGACTCCAGGTCAACAATGGTTCAACCGAATTCTCGACTCTTTTGAAGGAGTATATCAACATACTCGATCAAGAAGTCGACAATCTTTAAATATGCATTCTTCAGATTTAGAAGCTGGGGGTACCCTGTACTTGGAGTCAGAAATTGATAGCGTTGATTCATATCTCTACACCAATCCCTCTGTATGTTCAAGAGAGGTTGAATCTTATGTTATCGGAGAAGAACCAGAGACGTCTACTTCTAATACAGAACAACTCTTTCGACGGTGGAACAATTGCTAAAGGATATGCTTGCTATGATACAAAATATGTATTAAATAATGATGACTCAACAAACGGTCCAACCAGCAGTGGTAATACCGGTGCAGGTAGCAGCGCAAACTCAAGATAGTCAAGGGGTTGACATACCTTTGAATAATCTGAGTCAAGAGCCTGTTATCAACCAAAACTCTGCATCTCCTGATCCTCTCATTCCAGAAGATGTATCACCTCCGATGGGGGTTACGATACATCCAACTACTATTCAATCAAACATACTCCCTCAAACTAATGAAGCTATTCAAGCTGTTCGGGAGTTAAAATCACAGTTTGAGGTTCTGAAGCACAAAGATCAGCTCCAGAAGTTGGGAATCAAGCAACCTTATCCTCTCCACTGGAATGATGTACCCTTTTCTCCTAAATTTAAGCCACAATCTATGGTATTATTTGATGGAAAGGCTTTTCCAAGTCAATATATCAATTATTTTGATATTATGACTGTGCATCTACAGAAGAATGATGCTCTTCTCAACCGAGTTTTTATAGGGTGTTTGACGGGTTCAGCATACGACTGGTATCGTAGTTTACCCGACAATTGCATATCGTCTTTTGATAAATTTAAAGCAATGTTTCTCTCTCGTTTCTATGAAGGAGGGATGGATATGAATATGTCTTCCTTAATAGAAATTAAACAAAAAGAGAAGGAGGATACTCGGACGTTTATTGAACGTTTCCGACAGGCTACTTTGAAAATGCCTCCTGGTATGCCAGATTCAGCATTGATTGATACATGTAAAATGAATCTGCGACCAACCATCGCTGTTTTTACAGGCTCCTAATTCACAGATTGGGCTTCGTTTATTATAGCAGCAGTTTCAGCTGAGACCAACAGTAGATTGGCTCGTAAACATGGGATGATCTTCGCCTCAAAAGACAAAGGAAAGAAAGCCTCTTCAGGCAACAACTCTGGTAATCGTAATCGGAAAGGAAAGGAAACCCTTGTGGTAAACCTTTCGAAACCCAAAACAACACCAAACAATCTAGAGTCTTCTAAACCGAAAGAAAAATACTCTTTCGATGACAGTAATATTCCTGGGATATTTTAGTGTCTCGTGAAGAGTGGTAAACTCCAGATCCCAGAGCCAAAACGACCTAATGAGGTAGATTTGGTTGATAATCCCAAATATTGTATCTATCATAGATACATAAATTATCCCACGAAAGCTTGCTATGTCTTGAAGAAGAAGATTCAAGAATTGATAAATGCTAAAGCTATCGCTTTAACTAATGATGATCATACAGTCACAACCAATATGGTTTCTCTTCAATTTGGACCTTTTCCTCCACAGCAAGTTTCTGATGGGGTTGTCCCAATTCCGAAGGCGACGATGAAGATTGTGAATCTTCCACCAGCCAGAGATCAAAGTGAAGAATTAATGCCTCTCACCTTGAAAAATGGTAAAATCATGTGGGTATACCCTGATTTAGTACCTGAAATGGAACATGAAAGTAAAACTTCAAAATCTAAGAAAGGTAAAAAAAGTCAGAACCTGCAATATGATTTCACATGTTGTTACCACAGATCATGATGATTCTGATCATCTGTGGGATAACATCCCTTTGGAAGATAGGCTAAAGGGTTTGAACATATGCCCCCCAAGTTTGGCTTCTCCTACCAAACTCAAGCTTACTCATCGGCAATGGTTAGCAATGAATAGTGTCCCTTTGTACAGGGCACAACAAGTTTTTGCTGCCTATGAGAAAGTTCCAGTAGGAATTTTACCTCCTGTCCCGAAAGTCCCTACTCTTGTGGCTATAGAGGTCTCTGTTCCTTCTTCATCTGTTGGACCATCAGTTGGAAGTCCTCTACCCACTCATATGTATAGTCAACAATCAGTCCATCTCATGAAAAAGATGGGCTATGACTTTCAAAAAATGGAAGGCTTGAACTATGATAAAGGAATGCGAGTTCCTTTACAAATTCAAGGTCAAAAATCTACCGTCGGATTAGGATTTGAGGTTCCTCATAAAAATCCTCATAAGAAGAAGACTAAGAAAAAGAAGACCAAATCCTGTAATATGGTACTTCATTCTCCTGAGTCTGAAGAAGAAACTTTTGCTGGTACAAGATCTGGCAAAGAATATCACAAAGATTATGAGGAAACTACCAAAGAAGCAGATGATGTAGCTGAAACACTACCAACTAAGTCATCTTCTGTTCCTGCCGAGGCAAGGCCTTCTAAACCCCCAGTGGTTGAAAAAGGGAAACAGAAGGCAGTGCGTTTTGACGTCCCGTTGAAGTCTAGTTCAAATCAAGGGTCAATGAAACCCTATAAATTTGATATACTAGTCCAGTTAGCCAATACTCTGGCTAGGCTCTCTATTTTTGAATTACTTCGTCTTTCTAAAGAAAGCTGAGAAACTTTGAGTGAAGCTTTGCTACAGGCAGATTCATGCTTAGCTCAACTCAAAAGTCCTGACAATATACCAGTGTCGTGTCCTCAATGTCACAGTATGATGGAATCAATTCCTAACATTACTTTCACACAAGAAGATATGCTGTTAAAGCATAATCGATATGACAGGCCTTTGTGTTATACAGGGTATATTGATTATACTAAAATCGACAGGATTTACATTGATCTTGGGTCTTCTATTAGCATTATTCTTCAAAGTATGCTACGACCCTTGAGGATTCCTACTAGTGAGTTGACTTACACTAGTACGACAATTATTGGTTTCAATTCTGGAAAGAGTAAACCATTGGGGAAGATTCGTCTGAAGATTCAAATAGGTGATCTTCGAACCATGGCAACCTTCTATGTTATCAATTCAGATGTATCTTACAACATCCTACTCGAAAGACCATGGATACATGAGCATAACATTGTTCCTTCGACTCTCCACCAATGCTTCAAGTATCGGGATTCTCAAGGGATTGTGAAGATTGAATTTGCAGATATCAATCCTTTTAAGGGTGTTGAAGCCTATTTCTCTGATTCAATACTCTACAAACAGGAGCATGCGAAAGATATATCTGATATGGCTGAAGATCGGTCGCCTGCAGAAGATCAATCTGTTTTAGAAGATCCTTCAGAAGATCAACCTTTGATGATTAAGGTTAAAGGTTGAATTCAATCCCAACCTGTCAATGATAAACCTTTGATGATTAAAGTCAAAGGAAAAATTCAAGCTGCGTCCGATGAAGTTATGAGGATTCCAGTCAGAAGTCAGGTTCAAGCCAATACTAGTGATCAACCTCTCATGATCAAGGTCAAAGGACGTACTTCTCGTGCAACTGATCCAGAACCACTGGTTATCAACCTTGGCAAGTCTACGCTGAAGACGGATGACGGTCAGTTAATGATCAATCCAAAGCGTAGTAGTCAGTCTATAAATGATATAAATATTGATCACTCTGTATTCTCTTATTTTAATGAAGATTTCCTTTTGGAGTATATGGCTGTCAAATTTATTGAAAGAATGACTTTATTCGCTGATAATCAAAGTCATCAACATAAAACTGACATAAATACAGAGGAAACCTTATATATTAATCATAGAGAGAATTCTTTTCCTCCTCATGTCGATGTTGGACCCTATGCTCAGAGGTTCCTAACATCTTCTCCTTATTTTCTACCTGTAGCCTCATCATCACAAGCTTGTGTAACTTATAGACGTCACGAAGAATCTTATTTTGTGATCCCGTCTAATAAGAAAAACAAGCGTCAAATTGTGTTTGGCTTGGCTAGAAATATCCCTGTTATTCAGACAGATAATCTCGTAGAGAAAGATAAAGGAAAAATCAGAATTGACAAATATAGTCAACAATCTCTTAAGATTATCCAAAATATGGGATATGATTTGAAAACCATGTTAGGTCCCAATCAAGGCAAAGGTAGACGATTACCATTATGTGGTGATCCGTTTTATCAACGAACTCGTCATGGTTTGGGATACGATCCATCCCACATGTTTAATAAAGATATAGAAGAAGAATTTTCTTCCAGTTCTTTACAATCCTCATATTCTAAAGGAGTCCAGTATATTGAATCTGAGCGCATCTTTTCAGTCAACATGGTTCAAACCGATGGTGAATCTGAACTATTTGAAAATGATCCTTGGGCACAACAAATGGATACTCAGTGGGAGCTTCGATTTGAACAGCGATAACCACCCACAGAAGATGAAATCGTCCAAATTGATGTTGGAGACGAAACTACGTCAAAGCCAATATTTATCAGCAAAAATCTTTCTGAGATTGAAAAAGAAGAGTTGATAAAGCTAATTAAAGAATATATTGATATCTTTGCATGGAGCTATGAGGATATGCCAGATTTGGATCCTAAAATAGCTACCCATAAGCTCAATATTCTTCCTAATGCCAAACCTGTAAAACAACAGCAGTGGTATTTTTGACCGGATATGATGGATGCAATTGAAGCAGAAGTTAAAAACAGATCACATGTGGTTTTGTCCGTGAAGAACAACACCCAGATTGGGTTGCCAATATTGTTCCTGTCATGAAGAAGAATGGAAAGGTTCGAGTTTGCATAGATTTTTGAGATCTCAATGCAGCTTGTCCAAAAGACAAATTTCTACTTCCTATCACTGATGTCATGATAGACAATACATGTGGTTTTGAACGTATGTCTTTCATGGACGGATTTTCAGGATATAACCAAATTAAGATACATCCAGGAGATGAAAAGCATACTGCTTTTCGTACACCCCTTGTGGTTTATTGCTACACAGTTATGCCTTTTGGTCTGAAAAATGTCGGGTCTACCTATCAAAGGGCCATGAGCAATATATTTCAAGAACATCTACGAAAAATAGTTGAATGTTACGTAGTTGATATAGCTGTCAAAAGTCGATTAAAGGATGATCACATTCAAGATTTGAAGACAGTGTTCGAGTTGATGCGTTGACATCAATTAAAGATGAACCCCACTAAGTCTTTCTTAGGGGTTTCCAGTGGTAAATTTTTAGGATTTGTCATCACTTCTCAAGGTATCCATGTTGATCCTGATAAAGTCAAAACAATTCTTGAAATGCGTCCTTCACGCAATCTGAAAGAACTCTATGGTTTTCAAGGTCGCATTGCTTATATCAGGAGATTTTTATCAAATCTCTCTGGAAGATGTCAACCTTTCTCTCATTTGCCGAAGAAAGGTGTGTCATTTGTTTGGGATGAAGCATATCAAAAAGCCTTTAATGACATCAAGCAATACCTTACAATTCCACCTGTTCTAGTACCTCCAGTAGTGGGAAGACTATTTTTACTGTATGTTCGAGCATTAGATCATTCTCTTGGTGTACTTTTTGCACAGAAAAGTGATAAGGGTCATGAACAGGCAATTTATTATCTCAGTCGAATGATGGTTGGAGCTGAACACAGGTATACTCCTATAGAGAAAGAATGTCTGGCCTTGATTTTTGCCATTCAAAAGACGCGACATTATATGTCAGGACAAACTATTCATGTCATATCCAGAATAAATCCTATTCGGGTATTAATGAGAAAGCCTAGTATCTTTAACTCCCGGTTAGCTACCTGGGCAATATTGCTTACTCCTTATGATATGATCTACATACCTCAAAAATTAGTGAAGGGTCAAGCATTAGATGACTTCTTAGCAGCTCACCTATACCTGAAACTTTCAAGCTATATGAAGACATTCCAGATGAAGTCGTAGATTGTAACATGAATTTGAAAAATAACATTTGACAACTATACTTTGATGGAGCATCAAGAGTTGGACCTAAAGGCAATATTGTCTCTGGAGTAGGCATCTTCTTGGTCTCTCCTGATAAAATGGTTATATACCGTGCTTACTCCCTCAATGAACCATGTTCCAATAATGTGGCAGAATATAGTGCTCTGCTAATTGGTCTTCAAGTAGCAAAATTTTTTTGACATTGAGTTCCTGGAAGCTTATGGAGACTCTCAATTGATTGTCAATGAAGTCAGAGGGACATATGAAGTCAGAAATCCTGACCTCATCCCCTATCATCAAGTGGTAATCAAATTGGTCCTTTCATTCAAATGATTCTTCATTAAATTCGTACCACGTTCTCAAAATTTGGAAGCTGATGCTCTTGCTAGCCTAGCTGCAGACTTAGCAGTTCCAATCAGAAGACAAAACACCATTACTTTGTTGGATAGAGATCTATTCTGTGTCAAGAATAATTTACATATCGAACAGAGTTATGCTACAAAATCAAATTCTCAGCAAAGGGATTGGAGAAGTCCATTTATTGATTATGCGATTTATGGAATTTTACCTGAAGATCCAAAAGAAGCTGCATCAATTAAAAGATGATCATTTTGATTTTACTATGATTCTTCAATGCATATGTTGTATCGTCGTTCTTATGACGGACTTTTATTTGCGTTGTCTTTCAGAAAGTGAGGCTAAGCAAACACTTAGTGAAGCTCATAATGGAGTTTATGGTGTGCATCAACCAGGTCCAAAATTACATGACCGTATTCGAAGAATGGGTTATTATTGGCCTTCTATGATAGCAGATACGGTGGATTATGCCAGACGGTGTAAAGCATGTCAGATTTATGCTGATTTTATTCATCAACCCTCTGAATTCTTACATCCTACAGCAGCTTCCTGGCCTTTCGAAGCTTGGGGCATGGATATTATTGGTCCGATTAATCCTCCTTCTGTAAAAGGGCATCGGTTTATCCTTGCTATAACCGATTACTTTTTTAAATGGGCAGAAGCAGTTCCTCTTACAGAAGTGAAAACGTCTAATGTGGTTAGCTTCATCAAACATCATGTCATTTATCGTTTTGGAATTTTTTGAAGGATAATCCATGATAACGGACCACAATTTACCAGTCAGACGTTTTATAGATTTTGTGACAAGAATCGAATCCAGAACTTAGCTTCTACAGTCTACAATCCAGCTGCTAACGGTCTAGCGGAAGCTTTCAACAAAACAATTATTAAACTTCTCAAAAAGTTTATCTCTTCTAATAAACATGATTGGAATGAGAAACTTGGAGAATGTTTATGGGCTTATCGAACAACAGTCCGAACTCCCACTGGTTTTACACCATTCTCATTGGTTTATGGATGTGAGGCTGTTCTTCCATTGGAAATCCAGATCCCGTCTCTTAGAATAGCCATTGCTAATGAGCTAACCTCTGAAAATAATGATCGCTTACGACTCCAAGAACTTAAAGGACTGGACGAGAAGCGTCTTCAAGCACAACAGCACATCGAGCTATATCAAGCCCGCATATCTCGAGCTTTCAACCGTAAAGTTAAAGAGAGGGTATTCAAAGTCGGTGAGCTAGTCTTAGCTGTCCGAAGACCTATGGTTATGACTCATAAGAGCAAAGGCTAATTCCAAGCTAAATGGAAAGGTCCTTATGTAGTCGAGACAGTATTCTCCAATGGTGCCTATAGGTTATCGAAACCTAATGGAGATTTGATTATGATACCAATTAATGGCAAATTTTTGAAAAAATATTATGTTTGAATTTCTTCCTTATTCCCCAGCTACCAAGGTTTGGTTAAGCTGATTATTTATTCTCCTAAAAAAGAGAATTTTGATTTTCTGTCTTACCATCTGATTTCAGAAAGAAAAAGATTTATTATTTATCATGTCCTCGTTATCTCCGAATAAATATTAAATCTACTTCTTTTCCTTATTCATCTATCATATCCACATTACCTCTGAATAGATATTAATCTATTTTCTTTGAGTCATTATGATCTATTATGTTCATATTACCTCTGATAGTATTGTATACTCTAAAAAGAAAACAAGATTTATTATCTATCATGTTCATATTACCTCTGGATAGATATAATCTACTTCGTTGAGTTTGGAAGACTTATCATGTCCATATTACCTCTGATAATTGTTTTCTATCTCACAACCATTTTATAAAAAAAATGTTTCATTCATTGCATGATTTGAAATATTACAGCAAAAGAAAGACAGAATACAAAATTCTTTATTGATGATATGAAAGGAAGAATACAAAATTCTTTATTTTCTAAGGTGGAGCAGATACATCTTCAAGCTTTTTCTGCAATTCTGCCAAACGCCTCTCACGAGAACTCAGTACAGTTGTAGTAGCTATGGTGTGACGAGCCTCTGCAGTACAAAGATACGAGAGTTCGGTAAAAGCAGCTATCATCTTATCCTTGGCGTTATCAAGGGTTTTTATGGTAGCTTCAGCACCAAAGACCTTCTCTTCCAGTATTGAGCTCTGTGCCAGATGTTTGTCTCGAGTTGTAATCATCTACTCTCTTTCTGCCTTTAATCGAGCCAATTCTGCCTCAACTTCACGAATTCTATCATTTTGTTGATAGATTCTCATGTTTGAAGTTTCATAGGCTTCTCTATGTGTCTCCAGCAGGGGTTTAGTTTTATTCAATAAAGCTCGCTCATTGGCAACTTTGCTACTGTAGTCTTGGAGAGATTCCTTAAAAATAGTCTCCCGAGTGATGTATTCAGCTGATAAAGCATCATACTCGGTCTGGATGAGACTTTCAAGGGTTTTACTTGACAGCCTTAGATATTCCTTGATAGGCTGTTCAAGTCCTTCCACTACTTTCTCCAGAGCTGCTGCTCTATCAACATCATTGAACATAGCAACATTCCCAATGGTGGGAGCGATCGCAGCCTTTAAGCTTTCATAATTTAGACCCTTCTTCAGGACCATCTTGATCAAGGCCGCCAAGGTTTTATAGAAATCTTCAGTATGAATCTCAACTAAAAGATTCATTTATGCATTGGAGCTCGGTGTGGCAGCAAGATCTGCTAAATTCTTATTCTGAAGATTGGGGGCGGATGTCATCGTTGTCTTGGTAGCAGGTTGAAATAAAGCTGTAGTTGTTGTTGTTACTATAGCTAATTGATCCCCAGGAGTTCCAGAGACAATATCTTCAGCACTTTTGTGGATCAATTCTCCAGCCGTTTCTAGAGCTGAAACTACTTGAGTTTCGGTGACGGTGATTGTTACGGTGGGAATGGTGATTGTTGTAACCGATTCAGGTTCAGACACTGTATTCTTAAGAACTTGTGCCGAATTAGTAGTAATAACTGAGGGTGCTATTACTATGTCTCCGACTTCAGTTGATGGGTTGGCAATGTCTTCTTCACCTTTGCTGACTGCAGGCCTTTCAAGCTCTGACAGTACTTCAGTTGCAGCTGGTTCTTCGTATGCAACTGGTTCTTCGTCTGCAGCTGGTTCTTCTGCAGACGGTTCTTCTTCTCTTTCTTCAGCGAGAGAAGGCAATTCTTGGTGGGCCTCCACTAAAGGCACTTGTTGTACCTCCATAGATAAATAACCCTCCTTAGAAGCAGAATCTTCTTTTGAAGAAGAACTCTCTTCTTTAGATTCTATTTCTTCTTCGTGGGTAGTCTCTTGAGGAGGAGCCACAGACTTTGCTATAGTGATGACACCTATAAAAATTAAGCAAAATAGTTAATATGCAAAATCATAATACATATTTTTGTATAAATTTTGTATAATTTATATTTACCTGGAGTAGGTGCAGAACGCGCTAAGAGTGCGTCATAATCTTGATCCCAGTCATCATCCTCTAATTCAAGAGCCGGTTCATCCGAAGGGATGGGTTCCGGATCATTAGTATGAGTCGTGACGGTGTCTTCGATAGCTTGCGCCTTTTGTGGCGAAGTGAGATACAACGAAGTGCTGAGACGTCCGGGAGATAGGAGCCCCATAGTTTCTGTTGCTGCTGTTGATTGGGATGCTGAAGATCCTTCTCCAGGATGAGCTGAAGAAGTGTAATATTTTAAGGCTCCTCGACTGGAGTTTCGCTTTCTGGAGTAGCGGCCCTCTGTTTGGAAGGCCCTTTAACAGTGACCTTTTTCTTCTTCTCTCGAAGAGCAAATGCTGTGTCGGATTTATGCTTCCTAGAAGTAGAAATTTTGATTGCTCCCGTTGGTGCCTCCCCTACTCCCGTTGGGATCACTTCCAGATATTCATCTGGAACAGCAGCATCATCAGGTACGTTCGAAGGTACCATAACTGGTTCCTCGGTGTTTTCTTCCTTGTCCCATCGAAGACTTCCCTTCATGTTGTAGTCATTTACGAAGGAACGGTGGCAGTTGACACACGGAATAAAGCATTCGTAGCTCAGTTGTACTGGTGGCAGTTGACACACGGAATTTAGCACTGGTACGTCCAGCACTAAAATATCTTCATGCCCTTGCACCATCAACTAACTTCCCATAATAGTTGAAGGCAGTGGAGGGATTACCAACGTGAAGTTGGTCATACCCGAATTGACGAGCAAACCAACTGGACAGGTACGGTTCAAAGATGCAGCTGTCCTCAATTCTATATATCAAATATGATGGTCTGATGTATATCAGCCGATTAAAGACAGGCGCAGGGAGCCCCATCCTCTCTTGACTTACATCTTCAAATTGTACATCGAGGCAGTCGACTGAAACTGGTGGTCATGTGCAGAAAAAGTTCCACCCATAAGAGTAGTTTAGTACTGCTCGAGTATCTGCCACTGAAGTTGCAATCCACGTGGCTTTATTGAACTTCAGGAGGAAGACCTCTATATTATCTTCAGGGTCTGGTGGCAATAAACTGTAGTTGTGATGTAGTAACCAGCCCATTAAATAAGTGTAGGGCATCTCTACCCTAGGAAAATCTTTACGGTAGGGAGCATTATTGATCAGCTCCTCACCAAATGCTCGCAGACCAATATTTATCCGACACAGCATTGCCGATAATAGGCTGAGTCTGGTCTTGAGCACCAAACGTACTGCTGGCCATAGTACATTCCGGTGAATTCTGTCAACCGTACCAGTCCCTGGTATGACCCATCTTCGCAGCCACAGAGAAAGAAAGCCCGCCAGTATGGCTTTCTTTGAGATCTTTCGACTGCCATGCTTCAGATAGCTCAATGCTTCAGTCTCCGCAGGGAATTCCCCAGTCTTGGTGGTCAGATACTTGTCCTGAGACTTAGATATGATCATCAAACCATGGATCAAATCCAAAGGAATTATTGAACAAAGGTTGATGGATTGAGCCTTGTTGTCTTGGAATCTCCCCCTTGTCATCCTTGGATATCCTATTCTGATGGTAGAATAGATATGTGGTCCATTTATTGATGTATGCCAAATGCGATCTGCTTTCATACATAGTAGTGCAAATCAGATAATGGCACATCAATTCTTGATATACTTCGACTAGATCGGGGTTTGTCTGGCTGATCTCTGCTAATTCCTGGTTGGAGGGAACATATTCTTCGTATGGAGCTTCCTCCATTGGCAGCTTAGAAATAAATTACATCTCATGCAGTACAAAACCCATTTCGCCTATTGGGGTTGCAAAAGACCCTGTTGAGCTGATATACAACTCCATCAAAGCTAAGAACAAGTTATTATTCATTGGTATGCCTTGACTTGTGGAGGCTACTGCTTCAAATAGCCTAATGGCTCGTAGTTCTGCTTCGAAGTTCTGCATGACCCAAGCACTGAGTTGAATCCAGTTCTTATTATGAGGGGTCATCCACCCTGGAAGCCTAGGGTTGACCTGGGGATATAGCACTGAGACATTCATAAACTTGTTTATGAACATTGGTATCTATACTGGTTGGATCAAAGCTGAATCCTCGTTTGGTCTAAATCCAGGCAGTAAACCAAAAAAAGGAATGACACCACCGCTAGGAGTACTGGTATGGTTGCCCATTTGGTTAGACCCATCTCTCTTAAATATAATTTTTCTTGGTCTACCATGACTGTTGGGAGTCAGGTTCCAGATCATATGTCTTGGGTGGATGGCATGAACAAACGAAGACATGAGATAATCCCTTGACATTGACGGAAGGTACATCGCTCTTTCCCCAAATCTAAATACCCAGGACTCATTATTGGGATTTGTCTGAGATTTGAAGTCAATAGCGTCTCCAAACATGAAAGCAGGCTTAAAAAATTATTGGCCATCCAGCGATGTCAGCAGTTCTCTGTTTATCAAAATCAGCAGCATCCTGTCTCTCTGAGCAGCTATCAGTTGTTGTCTCTCTTCAGGGTACTGTTTGTCACTTTATGGGAACTCAACATGAGACAGATTCTCCAAATAGTTGGAACCCAAGATACCAGTTAGGGAACCAAAGACTCCAGAGAGAGGATGAATCTGCAAGTCCACTGCAAAATGAATATCAACAAAAAAAAGAGAAAAGAAATCAAGTTAGTACAATTCAGAATTGATCTCTATACATCTCTACGCAAATGCTTCTACGTAAATGCTTCTACGCAAATAAGTGTTTGTGTGTAAAGATTTTGAAATTTTTCATTCTTGGTTTCAAAAAGATTGAAAAAACATCCTAAAGTTGGTTCATCTCTACGCAAGAGCTCTTTTTACGCAAGTGAAGATTTGTGCGTAAAGGATTATGAATATTTTTTCTTTGTTTCAAAAAATTGGAAAATATTCTAAGTTGAAGCAGTGTATGACTAAAAGTTTTTTACGCATACTTTTCTCCGTTCAAAAGAGTAAAAGTTATATGCATGAAAATATAGTCTTTTGACTTGCTTTACGCAGACACGTATGAACGTGGGTGACTTGCTTATTTTTAATTTACGCTGGCACATATAGACGTGCGCGTATTTAATGCTTAAAAATTTTACGCTGGCACGTATAGACGTGGGCGTATTTTGTTATTTCTATTTTTACGCTGACACGTATAGACGTGGGCATATTTTGTTGTTTCTATTTTTACGCTGACACGTATAGACGTGGGCGTATTCTGTTGTTTTTATTTTACGCTGACACGTATAGACGTGGGCGTATTTTGTGGTTTTTATTCTACGCTGACACGTATAAACGTAGGCATAAAATTTAGGGTTTTGTTCGGTTCCTCTTCTTCTCCGACGAACTCGTGGCCAAACTAGATAGGGTTCTACCTATCATGGCCGGAGCCACAGAGCGGTTCGTCTTTTGGGTTGCCTCCGATGATGCGACGGTGGTCTCCATGCGCTCAGTCCTCAACGAATCAACAGCGAGCTTCTTGCCCTTAGCGGCGACGGTGGTCTTGCTATTTGGTGCCATTTGTTTGAATTGATATTTCGAAGATGAAGAGTAGAAAGGATTGAGAATAAAATGAGTAAAATTCTCTCTCTACCATTGGGACTCTATTTATAGAAAATTTTGAAATTGGTTCAAATTCCCGAACTCTACGCGGATGACTGTTGGGTATCCCGAACTTTACGCGGATGACTGTTGGATATCCCAGATTTTACGCTTCTGTTTAAAGTATTTTAAATCTTAGAAAAATTTGAAAACTTTGAAGGGGGTCTTGTAGAAGCATAAAATAAACTTCATAGACCAAGTCAAAGAAGTTGAGAGCTTTACGCAAAGTCAGTTTCAGACTCTACGCAAGGCCTATTTAAAGACTCTACGTAAGTCAAACTGAGTCAGATTCAAGCTCTACGCAGAGATCAAACAGAGTCTAACTCTACGCGAGCTCCTTTACGAAAGAGCCATCCTCAAACTCTACGCGAGAGCGACAGGCTGTCCAGACCGTATTTAATGCACGTGATACTGTTCTGACAGAATGATTTTCTGACAGAACATTGCACAGAAGCCAAGAAGATTTTTTGTACCAAATTCAACGCTTTTCGTTTAATGTGCAGATGAGCTACTTTACGCTCAAAAGACTGCCTCGTTTACACATGGAAGTTATTTGAGTTTTTACGCTCAAGGCTATCTCAGCTATTTTTGTGTGCGTAGAGTTTATTTGAGCTAGCTATACGCTCAAGGCTACTTTTTAGCCGCTTTACGCAGGAAGTTTGTTTTGGGTCATTTTACGCTCAATCTTTTCTGGCTATGTGAGAACGTGTTCTGCATACATGGCTTTCATGCCACACTTATCGAGGAACGTGTGTACGTGCTCTTCCCATATTGTTGAAGTTGTAGGACACGTGTCACCATGCGTAGAGACTACAACTCTACATAGGACACATGTCATCACGCGTAGAGGTCGATTTTCAATCGTGGGTGGCAGTTATTTGCGTAGAGACCCAATTATGTTACTTTTTACGCACAGAGAGTCTAGTCTATAAATAGACTTATTTTTTAAACAGAAGGTACAAGATCAGAGCCCAGATACTTTCAGAGCAAAGTAATTTTTTCAGAGTGTTTCTCTTCAACCTTTTCTCAAGAACAAAGTGAAGCAAAGCAGGAAAGCGTTCGACTGTGCCATCAGTGCCAATTGTGTCGATACCTTTTTGGTGGCTTAGTTCTTCCGGTTGTTCTTCTTCACGCAGTACTCTTCATCATCATCGTGTGGTCCAAAGAACAAAGTGATCGCTCTCAGATCAGACTTCTATACCAATACTTTCCAGAATTCATTTGTACTTTTGTACTTTTTTTCGTTTTCTTTCAAAAGCCTTTTAAGGGCATTTTGTTAAGTGAAATAGGTATTTTGGTCATTTTGACAATTTTGTGAAATTATAAATTGAATTAATTAAATATGTGCTAATTGTTTAGTTGAGACTTGACCTAGAATCTTAGCCTAATCTAGATTATCCTTAAGCTTAGAATCTTGATTAGGATAACCTAGTAAATGACAAGATTAACAATATCTAGATATTTCTAAGTAGGATATTTATCCCTTAGGATATTTGTGAAAAAGAAAGCCTTAGGCCCAATTGAACCAATAGGAAGACTTAAAATTGGATGGACAGGCCCTAGCCACTCATCTACATCCAAAACCTAACCCTAATTCATCTAATTACAGCCACTATAGCAGGTTAGCCTCCCTTCCTTTCATTTCATTCCATCTTGCCTCTTTTCCTTCACAAAGTGTTCTTTCCCAAATTAGAGAGCTTCCCTCTTTGATTTGATCTCCAAATCCTTACATCCCTCCACCAAAACTTTCATCCAACCTTCTCATACTACCAAGGGAGGGTGCTAGCAAAGATTTGGAGCAAAGTGCAAGAATGAGTGTCCTTTTTGGAAGATCTTCGTGTCGGAGCCGTCCTTGGGAGTATCATTGGGATTCTACTCCCAATAGGTAAAACCAGTCATCTAAATTGATTTTCTATGCATATTAGTTAGTTTTGAATCCATATGATCCATCCCTATGCATATACCCCATTTAGATTCAAATTTGAGGCTATTTGGAGCTCTCTTGAGGATTTTAGATATGTGTCTTGTGTCCTACTTGATAGATCCCAAATTAGGATACCCCATGTGTATGTAAGTATGATAATAGTTTAAATTGATATTTAAATTTAGTTTTAGAATGGTTAGAGAGTGGATTGATCTTAGTTAGGATGGTTAGAATGAGTTTCATTTGGATACCTATGTTGGTATCCAAGTATCTTGGCCTACATGTATTTCTTTTGTCCAAAACAACTCAAATTCGTCATAATATTCATCCACGTTTTTATTAACCAAGGCAACTTAGAAATGTCATAACCTTTTAGCTTAGAATTTTGATTTATCTTCCATTTTTTTAAAAGAACCATATCGAAGTTAGCTTTCCAAATATATATTTTAATAAGCCAAAATCGTTCTAGAACTTTCTGTAAAACTATTTGAGTGTTAGCTGTCCGAAAGATAAACGTATTTCGGTATTTTTGCGATTCCGGGAGCTTCCGGACATGAAAATACGATCCGTTTGAAGTTTCAGAAAGCTAACACGAAGGGCTACGACATACTTTAATCCTAGAATTTAGTAAAAGCCCAATTGGTACAGTATTGGTTTTATGTAGAAGAGTAACTATACGACATAGACATGTATATGTGCAATATATAATGATAGCCCAATTTAGTGAAAGCCCAATTGGTACATAATATAGTGCAATATATAATGATAGCATGTATGCTAATGTAGAATATATGATTCAAGCATGTATATGTCCACTGTTTTTCCTTTTCCTTACATTTTTCCTATCCATCCCTTTCCATTTCAGTTTTCCCCCTTTTTTTCCCTCTTCTATTTTACATGTTGTATACAATATATATAATGTATAGATGCATGTAAGTATGTAATATGAATGAATGACATGTATGTAATAAAAATAAGTATATGCATGCAACTTAATGATATATGAATGGATATAATACATGAACTGAAGTATGGGATATGAACGAATGATATATATATGTGTTAAGGTAATGTAATGTATGTATTCACATATAATTTAAGTTAAATATATGAGTTTGTATGCATATATTATATGTATGCATGTATGCAGGAATGAATATAATATAATGTAGAGTATGCATATATGAATATAATGTATGCAAGTATATAATGTATTCAAATATGTATGTATGTATCTATATATGTATGTATAGGTGCATGAATGAATGCAAGTATGCATATATGATATGTATGTAGGCATGTATGCAATGTATGTATCTACACATGATATGTATGTATGCATGTTTATAATATAAGTATGTATGTATGCATTTCTATAAACTGAGTTAACCTATAACCTTTTACGCACATGCATTCATACACACTTTGACACCATGTATCCTATGTCACATACACCTACCTATCACTAAAACTGAGAACATTAACACATATCCTTTCACGCACATGTCACACACATACTTACCGACTCTTTTACCTCTCCTTCTTTTTCTCTATGTATATATATGTATGTGCCTATATATATAGCTTTCCTATATATATCTATGTATATGAATATGTAAATTTGAATAATATATATACATTATATGACTAAGTTTGTGTGCCTTGTTAGCTTATGGCTTAGTTTTGTGCTTGGTTTAGCAAGTGACTTAGGCTATGAGTTAGTAGCTATCTTGGATACTTGATTTGTATATACTTAGTTTGTTTAGACCTAGAATTGACTAACCTAGACTAGTTGACCATTGTTGACCCAACCCTAGCTAGTTTGACCACAGTTGACTAGAGTTGACCTAGTTTGACTTTATAGTTTACCAGAGTTGACCAAGAGTTGACTTTGACCTAGATTGACTTAGACTCATGTAGATTGCATTATAATTTCAATTACCATATAAATTGAACTCTTTATAACCTGTGTTGTTCTAACTAGGACTTTGTGACTCCAGTTGGCCATCTTTTTATATCAGTTGTTCAGGGTATCAGGCGAGTACATTTTCTGACCGTTTTATACTTGCTAGAACTTATATTCTTTCTCTAGATTACTTTACTTGATGCTGTCACGTTGGTAACACGGATTGGTACTATATGGATCTTTTCATGAGATGTTATCCCCCTCGGAAGCATCAGATACTTCATGTCATGTGTGTTTTACTTACATCATGTATCTCTATGCTTTCACTATTCATGTATCCTCTGGTGAATCATGTATCCTCATATTCACAGAGCCCTCATGAATCAATTTTACGTGCTCTCATTTCTGAGGCAGTGAATTCATGAATCTTAACATAACTTGTCTCGATCCTTGTGTATTGATTAGGGATGGGGGAGTAAAAATAGTCATGTGAATAATTCCAAAGTAGTGTAGTCATGAATCAACTCTATAGTATAGCCATGAATCATTTCTAGCTGTTCACATATCTATCTTGTACTCTAAATCACTATCACTGATAGTTCTCTACTTATAGTAGATATTTCCATTACAGTTATCTTTTTTACTTTATGTACATTCCTTCAGTTATTCATGTATCTTACTCTATTGCATGCTTTATATTTTCTGACATGATATGAACTGCGTGAGATATATTATGCTCGTTCCTGTCCTACTGGACCTATTGAAAATATTATAGGTAACATAGAGATTCATAGCTAGCCTAGAGGACCAGTAGAGCTTGGAGTAGATTGTTAGTTTATGGTTTAGTTTTCTCTGTTGGAACTTATATTGTAATAAGTGGAGATTTGAGTTGTATTTGAGATCGTTTAAGATATTATTATTTTAGAAGTTTATTTAAGTTCTTGTTTTGAGTTTAGTATAGACTTCTGTGTTATCCTATCGTGCTTAGACTGTGATTGAGTTATATCATATCTTATACTTGTTCTCCGTTCGGAGTTGAGATTTATGACAAGTACATTAGATATATTGCGTGAGTTATTTAGTTAGCGACCTTGAACATCGTTCTACCGTCGATTCTGCGGCGTAGGCTGGACGTACCCACTTCTCGTGCCACTACACTGGGTACGGGTCGTGACAGTTCCAGGTTATTGCCAACTCGTTTGCCGATCTCCGATTTGCTCAGACGGGTCATTCTGCCAGTTCTCTTCCTAGAGACCCTGTTGTATCTGGTTACCACATTGAGGATGAGGCGTTTCATTCTCTGTTTCAGCCAGGAAACGCTTATGATTGGTACCATAGTTCTGGTGCTACTCCACATACCTCTGGAGCTGGCACATCTAGAGCTAATCCATCCGGACATGGTGGACATGCTGGCACTGCAGATGATGATGACGATGAGGATGATATATGATTTTAGACATTCTTGTCTAGTTGTCGTACTATTGATACTGATTTTATTGTCTTTGTTTACTTGGACATGCTCCGACATTCCAAACTAGTATCAGTACTCTTATTATTTATGTGGTTGTGATTTCTTTTGTTACCTTTGTCTGATGAACATGTTATATGCTTTCTTCAGCATATTTTTATTCAGTTTTGTATTATTCTATATTTCTCATAGCTTTATCTTTTATTATGCTTCTATTTAAACTGCCTGTAAAATATTTTCTGCTTATCACATTTCTTTACTGTCTGTGACATTTATACCATGCCTGTGATAAATTTTTTATATATCTATATTTTGTGTTTCTTCACTGATTGTTACTTATGCATATATAGCGGGGAGCTTTCTCTTTTGCAATTATTTTACTAAGTGACAACGGGGGAGAAATAAGATCTAACATCTTCGATCTGTAAGAATACAGGATAATACAGGATATGAACAATCTATAGGAACAATTTTTTTGGTACATTATATCGGTAAAAATTGTTTTGATAAAGACCAAAGTTGTTATATCGGTCAAGGTTTATCAATTATCAAAATAGAAAAGATTGTTGGCCCGTTGGTCATGGTCAAACCTGATTTTAATAATTGATCAAACTCTTTCTCGATATACGGATGTTTACTCAAGACGTTTTGGACACTTGGACACTGATCAAGATTGGATATCTACTTAGTTCAAGACCGAAGCTATGTTTGCCACTCGAGACTGTAATTTCTTTATGCAATGTAATTTTTACTTTAATTGAGTCTAGGAATACATTGTACACCAAGTCCTACTAGCAAATAGGCTATCCAAAATTGTTTTCAAAAATGACCTATGTTTTTACAAAACATTCCTTATTTACAAAAAGCTTCTGAAGGATTTCAAAAAGTCAAAAATTATTTTTTTAAAATATGCCTGACCAACCCTGACTGAACTCGGCCCGAGTTCGGGCAGAGTTCGATTAATGAACGTTATGTGAACGTTGGATTTTTAACTTGGTCTCCCTTCAGTTGCGGATTGTTACATAGAGTTCAGTCCGAATTCTGCCCGAATTCTCCTAGAGTTCTGCCTTTGGAAAAACTATAAATAGAGAAGAATTCTGATCATTTTAAATCACTCATTCACTTTCATCTCTTCTCTTCTAAGCTTATGTTTCTTCCAAAGAGTTCAAAAAAGCTTTCATTTTTAAATCCCAAGCCAGTTACAATTCTCTAGTCAATTTGCCGGTACGGTACGGTCTGGTAGATTTCAGAAAAATTGTAATCAGAGGCTTGATTGAAGGAAGACTCTTCAAAACTGAAGTTGGTCGAGTTCTTCGTATCAAAGCTCGCGTCTGTAGAAGTTGCAAGGACTTCGTATGAAAACTTACAGATTTTTCTTGTAAGCCCATGAATTTAGGGCTTATTTTTTTCAATTTTATAAATCAATTATTTTGAATAAATATTATTATTTGATTATTATTTGATTAATGCTCTTTACCGTGACTTAGAATTCTAGAGCATCAGGGATGCCAGTCTCTAGAAACATCCTTCTTGGAGTTTGTAGTAGACGAGATTATCTTCATTTTGATATATCTTGTCCCACTTGAACTCGTTCTCTTGTGCTCTTTTTGCTTCGTGCAAGTTCGGGTCAATATTAGACCATTTAATTATTAATTGAATTCCCACTCTTTTTCTTGATCATCATATGCGCGTTACCATGACATTTAATTTAGGAGCACCAGACTAGTCATTTTCTCGAAACCAACTTGTCATGTTTGATCTACTCGAGACGCTCTTTACCCATGACCTTCGTGTCCCACTCAGACACTCCATTTTGTGCTTCATTTTCTTCGCACAACTTTTGGGTCAATTTAGGCCAATTAATTATCTACCGTAAAACCTGATTTATTTTCCAATTTGATTTCAGGACCCGACATCGACCCAACCTAGTCGACCCCAAATATGGATATGGCCCACACGAAGCCTACTACCCACATGAAACTTGTGTCCCATTTATTTGAGTCTCCGCATGTTATTTATTTGCCCATGATTTTAAATACCCATTTTAATTCAATTATTGCCTCCTGTCCGATTTTGACCCGACCCGGCTCGACCGGACCCGAGCCAAAGCTCCATATTGTTCTTTCATGACTGCCCAAACACCCCACATAATTTTCCTATTTTTCCTATTT
Source organism: Iris pallida (assembly GCA_029216955.1). Classification (NCBI taxonomy): domain Eukaryota; kingdom Viridiplantae; phylum Streptophyta; class Magnoliopsida; order Asparagales; family Iridaceae; genus Iris; species Iris pallida. The sequence continues at coordinate 5,517,428 of JANAVB010021595.1, read as the reverse complement.
TGAAAATATCTATTCCCTCTCTCTCACTAAAATATCTCTCTCTTAAATATCTATATATATATATATATATATATATATATATATATATATATATATATATATATATATATACACACACTCTCTCTCTCTCTCTCTCCATAACACCTCACACACCACATCACCCCCTCACCTCTACAGCCGACCACATCACCCCATGTGGTCGGACACACACCCCCTCTCTCTTTCTAAATATCACTCTCTCTCTCCTTCCTTTTAAAATCACACACATTAATATCTCTTTCTCTCTCTCTTTCTTATAACATATCTCTCTCTCTTTTCTCTAACCCACACATGCCATGCTCCCCCAGCCGAACCAGCCCTTGGCCGAGCCCCTCCATGGCCAAGCTTCCCGAGCTCCTTCCCTCTCATTTCTACAACATCTTCTCCACCATTACCATTACCATCTCCATTAATACCACCACCACCATCTCACACTACCACCACCAATCACTTTCGCCGTAGCTCATGCCACCTCGACGACCGCCGTGCGCCCCTGGCTGCGCCGCCGCGCCAGGCCGACGAGCCCCTTCCCCGCAGCCAGCTGTGCAGTCATGCGACAGCAGCTGCAAGTAGCAGCAAGCTGCCAGCCGCGCGTGCACCGGCCGGCCGCGTGTCGCCCCGGCCACCGCCGCCGACGGCGAGCACCCCCACGGCCGCGCGCAGGCTGAGCGACCACCCTGTGGCGGCCTACGTCCTCCGGGACGCGTCGTCTAGGCGTTTCGTGCGTTTTGCACGGAGTTTCGTCGATGCGCGCGGGAAAAATTTCAGAATTCGCGTTTCGGGACAGCGACTTCGCGCCAATTTTTTGGACAATCCGACCGTTGGATCGGCGATTTCTTCGCTCCGTCTCAATCTTGGTATATACCCCTTCATCTCTCTGAAATTTCACCCATTAATTTCGTCGTTTGATAGATCAAAATCGGCCACCAAGTTGACCGTTTAAATTGTGTAATTTTTAGACCGTTTCGTGGAGCCAACTTCGTCGGTTCGTATCTCCTCTATCGCAGCTCCAGTTGGCGTGCCACTAGTTCCTGTGCGCAGCTGATATAACCCTCTTCCTGCCCCCTTTAGATTTCATTTCAGTTTGAGTTTGTTAGGTCGGTCGAATTCGACGCCAAAGTTGGCCGTTCGAATTCTTAGTGTTGCACTTGTTAAATTTTATTTTTGAACTCGGGACTTCGGATTCAATTTTTGACACCACCAGTAGACTCGTGGCGTCGTTCTGGCATGTTTTCATATAAGTTTGTCAGATTTAGAGGACGTGGACCCTGACACGCATTTCGGTGCAAAGCGGGCACCACAGTCCCGGTCAATCAGACTTTTTGACGCCGGCTCATCGAAATCCAATTCTGGATATACCGTTGAGTTCGTATCGTCATTCTAGACTCGTTGACATATAATTTGCTGAGTTTTGAGGAAACTGGCTCCGACACGCTTTTCCGTACAAATCAAAATTTTGATGTCCTGGTCAACGGACCAATTTGAGATCGGATCAACGGAATCCAATTCTGGATATACCGTTGGGATCGTATCGTCATTCTGGATTCGTGGACATATAATTTGTTAGGTTTGGTAGACTAGAATTCTTGCACGTTTTTCGGTGCAAAACGGGTCCGACACGGACACCGTTTTAACCCGAAATTACCTTTTTGCCCCTATGTCCAAATTGGACTTATGGACAGGCTATTCTAGATGATTTGACCATTCTGGACACGTTGGTGATGTTAGTTTCATCATCCGACAATATCTGTAGGTTTTTACCATATTATTATAATCTTTCTCCTTTTGTGGTATTTTGAGATCCATCGATTCCACTGATTTCACAACAACTGAAATTGAATGTGTTGACCCTGTAGATGTTTGTAGAGACTAGCTTTGATCCAGTTTGACCATGGTTGACTACTTTGACTGAACGTCGAAGTAGAGTCAACATTTGACCTAGGTTAGACTAGTTTTGACCTTGGTTGACCACAGTTGACTATTTTGACCAAAAGTTAGCCGGAAGTCAACTGTAGCCTAAAAATTGATTTGAACTGGACCAGAGTTGACCAGTTGACCCAAAGTCAACTGTTAGTCAACGTTAGTCAAGTTTGACCTAGAGTTGACCTAGAATTGACCAGAGTTGACCAGTTGACCAAAAGTCAACAGTAAGTCAACCCTTGACTTAGATTGACCTAGTTTGACTTGCCTTGACTTGTCTTGACCTAGTTTGACTTAGTATGACTTGATTTTACTTCCAAACCCTTATTTTGATACAGTATTTCACCTATAGGTCCTCGAGGCACTGTTCTTGGACCCAGTTGACATATTCCACCAGATCTCAGGCGAGTACATTCTCTGATAATATTTCTGTTTTATGATATCGTCTATGTTTCTTGTATTTAGTGTAGATATCCTTGTTCTCTTGACACATTGTTCACACGGATTGGTATTTCTCTGGATCCCGTCATGAGATGTTATTCCTCGCTTTCCTTGGTATATCTTGTGCAAGTCTTTCTTGTTCCTTGTGCATTGTATAGACACGATTCCTGCGAAGGCTAGCTACCCTCTCGGAGAATCGCGTGTCATGATGTGTCATGGTTAGATCCACTATACTAGTCGGGGACGGAGAGTATTAGTGTAGATGTGTGGTCATTATCCACTTTGTTATTCTTGTAGATCTTGTGAGTGTTAATCATACACCCTACGTATGATTAACCAGGCCAGTAGACCTTGTGCAGACCCAAGCCGGCCACATATTGAAACTAGTACTTACACACTTAGACAGATGATTCTTGATTCTTGTACATGCCATGATCAGTTTTACTTGTCTTGTTCTAGCTCTAGATTTACAGCTTACCTTGCCATGATACTTATATGTACATTTCATGATTTTTTGTATATTCTCTCTATTTACTGCTACATTGTCAATATCGTCTAATTAGAACTGTTATTTGAGATTTGTGCTCGTTCCATCCTGACTGGATATGTTGACAAAATTTTAGGAGTAGTTGTGCCCTCAGTATTGGACTTCCTGATATTGCTAGCTGAGGTGGATCTCACTATTTTTCTATGTGAGTTGCCTGGTAGTTATCTTTAGTTAGTCTTGTTGTTCCTTCTTTATTTTTCTGTCTTATGATTCCTTCTAGTAGTTTCTAGTTGTTCTTGTGCTTTAGTTATCTTTCTTGTCTTATCATCCCTAGCTGTTGTGATGTGACTAGAGTATATTTATAGTTATAGGCATTCTAGATGTAGGGTATATTTATTGGGTACTAGACAGCGTTCTACCGCCGATACTGCGGTGTAGGCTGGGCGTGGCCCACGTATTCGTACCCGTATATCCGGGTGCGGGTCGTGACACATTTTTAGTGGTGGCCCATGCAGGTCAGTCTTTGCAATTAATGCGAAGTCGTGGTAGTACTTGAGCTTATCTGTACTACTGCGAGCCTTCCCTAGGATTAAAGTTGAGTAATGGAATATTTTAGGATTTTGGTACTCAGTCACATATTAGGAACTCTTGGTAGATTCCAGAGATGATTCCTGGGAATCTTATTTCGAACTTTTGAAACTTTTTCCATTTGTTCCTGTCCGTCCTAATTTCTGAAATATCTGTCCGTATCAAACTTTATTCCTTCTTGGGATGAGTTTGTGGACCCAAGAGGGAAGGTATAAGTTAAACTTGTATATCATCTAGGTTGGAGAGAGAATATGATTTACCAACCTCGTATCATGGTCGAGGTTGTTTTAGATTATATTCCACCATTTTCTATCTTGACCTAGGTACTACCCTCGGGACTTTCCCTAAGATTTTCCTCTGAACGCTATCTCGGAAGTTGTTTCCGTTGTTTCTATTAACTTACCCTTGACTTGTTGTTGAATTTTTAAATCTTAAATATTCGTTGTTGACCTTTGATTTTGTTTTGGATAATTCTTTTAAGAATTGAGTTAAGATATTCTGATGAACATATTCGATGAGAACGATAAATGTCAACTTTATTTATGGAGTTTAGAATTTATTGCAGTCTTACTAGCTAGCACGACAGGGACGTAGAGCCTGATGTAGGTTATACTATCCTAGTTATGGAATTTGGATTTTCTTGCAGCCATACCGGTTGGCGTGGTAAGAATTCCAGATGACATGATTTAGGGTGTATACCTTAGTTATGGTCTCCATCGTTATTGCAGCTATGCTTACTGGCGTGACGAAAATTCTGGCAACATAATTTCAGAAAGATGTGTATGGTTATCAGACTGTATCTTAAATCGGATCACTTCGTCATGACCGGATGAGCAAGAACAAATTCTTATCATTATCCTTCCCCGTCTTGGTTAACTCTGTCTATCTGCAGCCACAATTAGGATTTTCTCAACATGATTGTTTGTGTTCTATCTTCCTATGAATTGACTATCTCTTCTTCGCTAGCCTTGGAAAATTCTTCTTGTCCTTTCCGATAATTGTTGAAAGTGTCTCATGGGTTGATTCAGGAAAGGTTCGAAAAGCAATTTATCCTTGTATTACGGAATCGGGAGTTTGTATCCAGAAAAATACTAGCGAGGCATGACTTCGGATAACGGCATCATGGTTAATATGTTTCTCGAATTCTACCTGGACCACTCCCTAAACATTTTGACTAACATCTTCTCCATTATTTTGCAAAAAAAAATTGTTTGGAAATATTTCACGGATATTAGCCAAGTTAAGTTCAGGAACCTATATTATCTGGCGTGGCAGCTGTGCACTGCAGCCATCCGTCGTATTATGGAACAAGGAAGTTAATCGCAGCTAGATGTACACTAGCGCGATAGTTACTTCATGTGACATAATTACGGAGGTATATGGTTCTTGAGTTTTTTTTCGACTACGTCCTATGCATCTCGTTTGGCCTCATACTATTCTTGAAAATATTTCGATAATCTTTCCTGTCTTGCTTGACCCTTATCTTGTCTGAATATTAATATGATTGCTAGACCCAGTCTTAGGTCCTGTTACCTTCTATTTTGATGATTGGATAGCCAGACCTAGTTAATAGATTCTGTTGTATAACTATAATATGTTATTATGTGTGATTGTGATGAGTATATTTTCTTGGGGATTCATTGGGTTAAGCTTATAGGACAGATATGACTGATTGACTATAGTGGACTTAGAAACCATTAAGAATGATTAGTTTGATAGTATAGGTTGGTTTTAAGGTATCTAAGAAGGAGTAATGAAATCTTATATTTAGTGACTACGGATTTAGGACTAGAATCTTGTGCTTAGATTTGAGGGTTAATATTTAGGAGTTCTTGAGTAAAAGAGAGAAGGCTTAATGCCCAGAATAGGTTTTGAATGTATAATTTCAGGGAGCTTGTGATTAGTAGGATAAAGATATTTAGGACGGGATAAGGAAACAAACAAATTGCTTTTGAGATTGGAATTTTGGTTGATGGCCAATCATTGTGATATATATATACGTATCTTGGGGATGACCTGTATTTTAGAGTATATGTAAAGGTTCTTATTGATATGAAGATTCTAAGGGGTAAATAGACATGGTTTTTATGGAAGAAGCTTGATGAACCGGAACCAAAATACCAGTAGATAGAAACAACATGGATGATCACCAGGGTAGCAGATTTAGTACTGTAGCCATAGCAGTTGCATGTTTTAGCTTGACCTATTGGATGATTTTAATTTCGAGGACGAAATTTTTATAAGGTAGGTAGGATTGTAAGCCCCTGAATTTAGGGCTTATTTTTTTTCAATTTCATAAATCAATTATTTTGAATAAATATTATTATTTGATTATTATTTGATTAATGCTCTTTACCGTGACTTGGAATTCTAGAGCATCAGGGATGCCAGTCTCTGGAAACTTCCTTCTTGGAGTTTGTAGTAGACGAGATTATCTTTATTTTGATAGATCCTGTCCGACTTGAACTCGTTCCCTTGTGCTCTTTTTGCTTCACGCAAGTTCGGGTCAATATTAGACCATTTAATTATTAATTGAATTCCCACTCTTTTCCATGATCATCATATGCGCGTTACCATGACTTTTAATTTAGGAGCACCAGACTAGTCATTTTCTCGAAACCAACTTGCCATGTTTGATCTACTCGAGACACTCTTCACCCATGACCTTCGTGTCCCACTCAGACACTCCATTTTGTGCTTCATTTTCTTCGCACAACTTTCGGGTCAATTTAGGCCAATTAATTATCTACCGTAAAACCTGATTTATTTTCAAATTTGATTTCAGGACCCGACATCGACCCAACCTAGTCGACCCCAAATATGGACATGGCCCACACGAAGTCTACTATCCACATGAAACTTGTGTCCCATTTATTTGAGTCTCCGCATGTTATTTATTTGCCCATAATTTTAAATACCCATTTTAATTCAATTATTGCCTCCTGTCCGATTTTGACCCGACCCGGCTCGACCGGACCCGAGCCCAAGCTCCATATTGTTCTTTCATGACTGTCCAAATACCCCACATAATTTTTCTATTTTTCCTATTTTGAAAATATCTATTCCCTCTCTCTCACTAAAATATCTCTCTTAAATATATATATATATATATATATATATATATATATATATATTATATATATATATATATATATATATATATATATATATACACTCTCTCTCTCCATAACACCTCACACACCACATCACCCCCTCACCTCTACAGCCGACCACATCACCCCATGTGGCCGGACACGCACCCCCTCTCTCTTTCTAAATATCACTCTCTCTCTCTCTCCTTCCTTTTAAATCACACACATTAATATCTCTTTTTCTCTCTCTTTCTTATAACATATCTCTCTCTCTCTCTCTCTTCTCTAACCCACACATGCCATGCTCCCCCAGCCGAACTAGCCCTTGGCCGAGCCCCCCCATGGCCAAGCTTTCCGAGCTCCTTCCCTCTCATTTCTACAACATCTTCTCCACCATTACCATTACCATCTCCATTAATACCACCACCACCATCTCATAATACCACCACCAATCACCTCCGCCGTAGCTCGCGCCACCTCGACGACCGCCGTGCGCCCCTGGCTGCGCCACCGCGCCGGGCCGACGAGCCCCTTCCCCGCAGCCAGCTGTGCAGTCACGCGACAGCAGCTGCGAGCAGCAGCAAGCTGCCAGCCGCGCGCGCACCGGCCGGCCGCGCGTCGCCCCAGCCACCGCCGCTGACGGCGAGCACCACCACGGTCGCGCGCGGGTTGGGCGACTACCCTGTGGCGGCCAACGTCCTCCGGGACGCGCCGTCTAGGCGTTTCGTGCGTTTTGTACGGAGTTCCGTCGACGCGCGCGCAGAAAAAATTTTAGAATTTGCGTTTCGGGGCAGCGACTTCATGTCGATTTTCTGGACAATCCGACCTTTGGATCGGCGTTTTCTTCGCTCCGTCTCAATCTCGGTATATACCCCTTCATCCCTCTGAAATTTCACCCGTTAATTTCGTCGTTTGATAGATCAAAACCGGCCACCAAGTTGACCGTTTAAATTGTGTAATTTTTGGACAGTTTTGCGGAGGCAATTTTGTCGGTTCGTATCTCCTCCATCGCAGCTCCGGTTGGCGTGCCACCAGTTCCTGTGCGCAGCTGGTATAACCCTCTTCCTGCCCCCTTTAGATTTCATTTCAGTTTGAGTTTGTTAGGTCGGTCGAATTCGACGCCAAAGTTGGCCGTTCGAATTCTTAGTGTGGCACTTGTCAAATTTTATTTTTGAACCCGGGACTCCGGATTCAATTTCTGACACCACCAGTAGACTCGTGGCGTCGTTCTAGCATGTTTTCATATAAAGTTTGTTAGATTTGGTGAACGTGGGCCCTGGCATGCATTTCGGTGCAAAGCGGGCCCCACAGTCCGGGTCAACGGGACTTTTTGACGCCGGCTCATCGAAATCCAATTCTTGATATACCGTTGAGTTTGTATCGTCATTCTGGACTCGTTGACATATAATTTGCTGAGTTTTGAGGACATTGGCTCCGACACGCTTTTCCGTACAAATCGAAATTTTAATGTACTGGTCAACGGACCAATTTGAGATCGGGTCAACGGAATCCAATTCTGGATATACCATTGGGATCGTATCGTCATTCTGGATTCGTGGACATATAATTTGTTAGGTTTGGTAGACTAGAATTCTTGCACGTTTTTCGGTGCAAAGCGGGTCCGACACGAACACCGTTTTAACCCAAAATTACCTTTTTGCCCCTGTGTCCAAATTGGACTTATGGACAGGCTATTCTAGCGGATTTGACCATTCTGGACACGTTGGTGATGTTAGTTTCATCATCCGACAACATCTGTAGGTTTTCACCATATTATTATAATCTTTCTCCTTTTGTGGTATTTTGAGATCCATCGATTCCAGTGATTTCACAACCACTGAAATTGAATGTGTTGACCCTGTAGATGTTTGTAGAGACTAGCTTTGACCCAGTTTGACCATGGTTGACTACTTTGACTGAACGTCGAAGTAGAGTCAACATTTGACCTAGGTTAGACTAGTTTTGACCTTGGTTGACCACAGTTGACTATTTTGACCAAAAGTCAACCGAAAGTCAACCGTAGCCTAAAAATTGATTTGAACTGGACCAGAGTTGACCAGTTGACCCAAAGTCAACTGTTAGTCAACGTTAGTCAAGTTTGACCTAGAGTTGACCTAGAATTGACCAGAGTTGACCAGTTGACCCAAAGTCAACAGTAAGTCAACCCTTGACTTAGATTGACCTAGTTTGACTTGCCTTGACTTATCTTGACCTAGTTTGACTTAGTATGACTTGATTTTACTTCCAAACCCTTATTTTGATACAGTATTTCACCTATAGGTCCTCGAGGCACTGTTCTTGGACCCAGTTGACATATTCTACCAGATCTCAGGTGAGTACATTCTCTGATAATATTTCTGTTTTATGATATCGTCTATGTTTCTTGTATTTAGTGTAGATATCCTTGTTCTCTTGACACATTGTTCACACGGATTGGTATTTCTCTGGATCCCGTCATGAGATGTTATTCCTCGCTTTCCTTGGTATATCTTGTGCAAGTCTTTCTTGTTTCTTGTGCATTGTATAGACACGATTCCTGCGAAGGCTAGCTACCCTCTCGGAGAATCGCGTGTCATGGTGTGTCATGGTTGGATCCACTATACTAGTCGGGGACGGAGAGTATTAGTGTAGATGTATGGTCATTATCCACCTTGTTATTCTTGTAGATCTTGTGAGTGTTAATCATACACCCCACGTATGATTAACCAGGCCAGTAGACCTTGTGCAGACCCAAGCCGGCCACATGTTGAAACTAGTACTCACACACTTAGACAGATGATTCTTGATTCTTGTACATGCCATGATCAGTTTTACTTGCCTTGTTCTAGCTCTTGATTTACAGCTTACCTTGCCATGATACTCACATGTTCATTTCATGATTTCTTGTATATTCTCTCTATTTACTGCTACATTGTCAATATCGTCTAATTAGAACTGTTATTTGAGATTTGTGCTCGTTCCATCCTGACTGGATATGTTGACAAAATTTTAGGAGTAGTTGTGCCCTCAGTATTGGACTTCATGATGTTGCTAGCTGAGGTGTATCTCACTATTCTTTTATGTGAGTTGCCTGGTAGTTATCTTTAGTTAGTCTTGTTGTTCCTTCTTTATTTTTCTGTCTTATGATTCCTTCTAGTAGTTTCTAGTTGTTCTTGTGCTTTAGTTATCTTTCTTGTCTTATCATCCCTAGCTGTTATGATGTGACTAGAGTATATTTATAGTTATAGGCCTTCTAGATGTAGGGTATATTTATTGGGTACTAGACAGCGTTCTACCGCCGATAATGCGACGTAGGCTGGGCGTGGCCCACGTATTCGTACCCGTATATCCGGGTGCGGGTCGTGACATTTCTAATAGTGTATTCAACTGGAAGCTAGAGTTCTTCCGACTGGAATAGTCCTCACAAGAGGAAAACCAGTATAAATCGCTGTGTTTGCGTTTGCTTTCTGATCTCATTTTTTACAGTTATTGTTTTGTGATTATTGATTTAATTCGGTAATCTAACTGCTAATAAGTTTTTAATTAGCAATATTCCTCTGCCTACTCTATTTACCCGCTGTAGAGTATTCTGCTTTACGACTTCGTTTCTACAGTTATTTCCAGTCCACAAATCCAAAAAGCCTACCTACCTATCTCAAAAGTCCTACATATCCAAATAGCCCAAAACTTATACAATTTGGCCCATGCAAAATCCTATTCTGACCGAACAGAATTCGGCTAAAACTCTAGCTAAGTTCGGTCTGAGTATTTTAAATTTCTGTTCCCACCAAATCTGCAAACAACGTTTGAATGTGAGATTCAAGCATCCGAACTCTGCAGAGTTCGGTCCCAAAAAATACTATAAATAGAGAAGGATTTTTTATTTTCTAATCATTCATTCACTCTTCTCTCTATCTATTCTAAAGTGTTTTCAACGCTCTAAAGCTTTTAAATCTCATCTATACTACTCTTAGCTAAAGCCAGTCCAGTTCTGTTCGATCTAGTATTTTGGTTCAAAAGAGTTGTAATGGAGGTTGCAATACAGAAAATGTTTCGTTTTTGAATTCAGTTTATTGGAGTCGGTCGTGCACTCGTCACCAAGGTACGATGTTGTAAAGATACAACAATCTTTTATTTAGCTTGTGAATAGTAGATTAACAGCGAGGAAGTGTGTAGGAACGAATTATAAAGTGCAATACTCTAGAGGGGGAGGGTGAATAGAGTAGGCAGCAGAATTTAGCTAATTAAAAAGTTAGCAACAAGATCACAGAGAATGTATATATCACAAGTAAATAAATATAAAGGCAGAGATCAGAAAGCAAACGCAAAGATGACGATGTATACTGGTTTTTCACTTGTGAGGACTATTCCAGTCGGAAGAACTCTAGCTTCCAGTTGAATCCACTATTGGAAAATACTGCAAGTTTTCATACGAAGTCCTTACAACTTCTACAATGCGAGATTTGATACGAAGTACTCGACCAACTTCAATTATGAAGTATCTTTCTTCAATCAAGCCTCTGATTATAATCACTCTGAAGCTTCTAGACCATACCGTACTGGCAAATCAACTAGAAAATTGTAACTGGCTTAGAATTTAAAAATGAAAGCTTTAGAGCACTTTGGAAGACGTTTAAGCTTAGAGAGAAGAGATGAGAAAGTTATTGAGTCAGTTGAAATAATTGAAATCCTTCTATATTTACTGTTTTTTCAAAGTCAGAACTCTGATAGAATTTGGGCAGAATTCGGGCGGAACTCTATAAGAGAATCTCGACAAATTACCATTGCATCCGTAACTGCAGGAAGACCAAGTTAAAAATCCAACGTACTCTAGGCAATTTTGGGCCAAATTTTGGACGAATTCTTCTAGGGTTATTTTGAATTTTTGGTCATTTTAAGAAGCAGATTTTTGTTTTAGCTTTTTGAAAAGTTTAAGCAGTTAGGAGCTTTTATAAAATGGGCTATTTTTCAAAACATATAATATTTTTGAAAATATTTTTGGGGCAATCTATTTGCCAGTATGACTCGATGTACAAAGTATTCGTAGACTCAATAAATATAAAAATTACATTGCATACAGACTCATATGATAAAATTGGTTTCGGTCTTGAACAGATAGGTAGTAGTTCTTTAGCAGTTGTCCAATTTGTCCAAATAGTCTAAGTAACCATTATATCGAGACAGAGTTTGATCAATTATTAAAATCAGGCTCGACCATGACCAATGGGCCAACAATCTCCCCCATTTTGATAATTGACAAACCTTGACCGATATATCTCGATCGTTTGAGATTTGAAAAGAATCAAAATATTGTACTGTGTCCTGAAAAAAAATTTGTATCCTGCAAAAGATGTTAGATCCTGTTTCTCCTCCATTGTCACTTAGCAAAATAATTACAAGTGGAGAAGCTACCCCGTAATTCATGCATAAGAAACAGACGTTAAAAAAATACAAAAAAAATATAGGGTTAAAAAAATATTTTACAGGCAGTTTATATGTTGAAGCATAAAAAGAACATAGTGCTAAAACATGAAATGAGGAATAATGCTAAGCTAAAAATAGAAACATGCTAAGAAAAGCATAAAAATGTTCAGTACATCAACATAGCAAATACAATCTCAGTGCAAATAAAAAGATAAAGTACAAAATGATATCTTGGAGTGTCGGAGCATTTCCAAGTAAACATAAACAAAAATAAAAGTCTCACTAAATAACATCTATACAAAATACATCACGTTTAGATCACATATCCTTAGAGATATCATCATCAGCAGCGCCGGTAGTGCCACCATGTCCGGATGGACCAGCTCCAGAAGCGCCAGCTATCACTTCCAATTTTCAAATCAAGGGTAAATTTATCATTTTCTATATTCTAATATTTTTTTGAATATTTATTTATTTATATTGTAATTTGGAGATTAGTTTAGCCGGATTTGTGTTTCGTCTAGTTTTGACTTGTTTTAGTGGCCCAAGTAGCTTAGACTCTAGTCGGGACCCAAAGATTAGCTAGGCATGGCCCACGAACCTAACTTATTAGTCTAGTACAATTAAGCTAATCCCACAGGACTAGTTCATTTAGAGATTAGAAACTTGATCCCTTTAACCCCAAACCTTTGCATACTCCTAATTAACCAAAGTGAGACTAGAAGAGGGGGGCAACTTAGGCATTTCAAACCCAATTAGGGCTCCCCTTAGGGCCAGCCATAGAAGGAAGGATTCCTTTATTATTTTCATTAGGTTGTAGCCTCTTTTTCCCAAATAGAGTTCTTCTCCAAACTTGAGAGCTTCCCTCTTGATTTCATCTCCCAAATCAACTCTTTCTTTCTCCATTCCCCTCAATCCATCAAGGAGAAGGTGCCTACTTGGATTGTGGAGCAAGGAGCTAGAAGAGGAGGCCATTTGCAAGGGGTTCCCATGTCGAAACCGTGTCCTTTTGATTGAAGCATTGGGATACAACTCCCAATAGGTAAAACCCTCTCTAAATCCATCTTTCTTGCATTTTTGATAGTTTTGCATCCATGGGATCCACCCCCATGCGTGAACCACCATAAGGATTAATTTTGAGGCTCTTTTGAGTCCTTATTAGGATTTTGTGGTAGGATTTGTGTCCCCATGGAGAAATTCCAAGGAGACACCACCATGTGTTTGTATTTATGCTCAATAGGCTATGTTGTCTTCTAATTTCAGATTTGTATATGTTAGAGAGTAGATTATCCATGGAATGTCTAAATTAGTTTTCATTTGAATACCTATGTTTAAATCTATGTATTTTAGCCTATAAGTCATATTTACATATAGATATATCAATTTGGCATATAATTGTGTTAGTGGACTGTTTTAGTATGTTATTATATATATATATATATATATATATATATATATATAGATATATATATATATATGGTGTGGTTGTGTTAGTGAGATATGTGTCTTGTGTGTGTGTGTGTGTGTGTGTGTGTGTGTGTGTGTGTGTTTGTGTCTATTTGGTTAGTGGCTCGAGTGTCATGAGATGAGGGGAGTGTGTGTGTCTATGTGAGAACGTGGTCTGCATACGTGGCTTTCATGCCAAACTTATCGAGGAACGTGTGTACGTGCTCTCCCCATATTGTTGAAGTTGTGGGACACATGTCACCAAGCGTAGATACTACAACTCTACATGGGACACGTGTGATCATCACGCGTAGAGGTCAATTTTCAATCGTGGGTGGCAGTTATTTGCGTAGAGACCCAATTATGTTGCTTTTTACGCACAGAGGGTCTAGTCTATAAATAGACTTATTTTTTAAACAGAAGGTACAAGATCAGAGCCCAGATACTTTCAGAGCAAAGTAATTTTTCAGAGTGTTTCTCTTCAACTTTTTCTCAAGAATAGAGTAAAGCAAAGCAGGAAAGCATTTGACTGTGCCATCAGTGCCAATTGTGTCGATACCTTTCTGGTAACTTAGTTCTTCCGGTTGTTCTTCTTCAAGCAGTTCTTTTCATCGTCATCGTGTGGTCCAAGGAACAAAGTGATCGCTCTCAGATCAGACTTCCTTAGCAATACTTCCCAAAATTCATTTGTACTTTTGTACTTTTTCTTATTTTCTTTCAAAAGCCTTTTAAGGGCATTTTGTTAAGTGAAACAGGTATTTTGGTCATTTTGACAATTTTGTGAAATTATAAATTGTATTAATTAAATATGTGCTAATTTTTTAGTTGACACTTGACTTAGAATCTTAGCCTAATCTAGATTAGCCTTAAGCTTAGAATCTTGATTAGGATAACCTAGTAAATGACAAGATTAACAATATCTAGATATTTCTAAGTAGGATATTTACCCCTTAGGATATTCGTGAAAAAGAAAGCCTTAGGACTAAACGAACCAATAGGAAGACTTGAAATTGGGTAGACAGGCCCTAGCCACTCATCTACATCTAAAACCTAACCCTAATTCATCTAATGGCAGCCACTATTGGTAGGTTAGCCTCCCTTCCTTTTATTTCATTCCATCTTGCCTCTTTTCCTTCACAAAGTGTTTTTCTCCAAATTAGAGAGCTTCCCTCTTTGATTTGATCTCCAAATCCTTACATCCCTCCACCAAAACTTTCATTCAACCTTCTCATACAACCAAGGGAGGGTGCTAGCAAAGATTTGTAGCAAAGTGCAAGAAGGATTGTCCTTTTTGGAAGATCTTCGTGTCGGAGTCGTGTCCTTGGGAGTATCATTGGGATTCCACTTCCAATAGGTAAAACCAGCCCTCTAAATTGATTTTCTATGCATATTAGATAGTTTTGAATCCATATGATCCACCCCTATGTATGTACCCCATTTAGATTCAAATTTGAGACCATTTGGAGCTCTCTTGAGGATTTTAGATATGTGTCTTGTGTTTTACTTGATAGATCCCAAATTAAGATACCCCATGTGTATGTATGTATGATAATAGTTTAAATAGATATTTAAATTCAGTTTTAAAATGGTTAGTGAGTGGATTGATGTTAGTTAGGATGGTTAGAATGAGTTTCATTTGGATACCTATGTTGGTATCCAAGTATCTTGGCCTATATGTGTTTCTTTTGTCCAAAACAACTCAAATTTGTCTTAATATTCATCCACGTTTTTATTAACCAAAGCAACTTAGAAATATCATAACTTTTAGCTTAGAATTCTGATTTATCTCCTATTTTTTCAAAAGAACCGTATCGAAGTTAGCTTTCCAAATATATATTTTAATAAGCCAAAATAGTTCTGGAACTTTATGTAAAACTATTTGAGTGTTAGCTGTCCGAAAAACAAACACGTTTCGGTATTTTCGCGATTCCGGGAGCTTTCGGACACGAAAATGCGATCCGTTTGAAGTTTCGGAAAGCTAATACGAAGGGCTACGACATACTTTAATCCTAGAATTTAGTGATGGTCCAATTTGTACAGTATTGGTTTTAAGTAGAAGAGTAACTATACGATATAGACATTTTGTGTAACCTATGAGCCTATGTAGTATGGATATTAAATGAATGTAGAGTATGTAATGCATGATATGTCGGATGAATGAAATGATATATATATATATATGATATGAATCCTCTTTATATTAATGTATATATATAGTTGAATGCAAGCATGTAGGAATGCAATCAATGTAATGTATGTAAGCAATGCATAAATGCATGAATGAAAGAATGATATACAATATATGCATAAAAGTATATAATGAATGCTAGATACGAATACAAGGTATACATTTAATGATATATATAAATGCATAATGTATACATAAAGTAATGCAATATATAATGATAGCATGTATGGTAATGTAGAATATATGATGCAAGCGTGTATATGTCCACTGTTTTTCCTTTTTCTTACATTTTTTCTTCCCTTCCCTTTCCATTTCAGTTTTCCCCTATTTTTTTCCTATTCTATTTTACATATTGTATACAATATATATAATGTACAGATGCATGTAAGTATGTAATATGCATGAATGACATGTATGTAATAAAAATAAGTATATGCATACAACTTAATGATATATGAATGGATATAATGCATGAACTGAAGTATAGGATAGGAATGAATGATATATATATGTGTTAAGGTAATGTAATGTATGTATTCACATATATTTTGAGTTAAATATGAGTTTGTATGCATATATTATATATATGCATGTATGCAGGAATGAATGTAATATAATGTAGAGTATGCATATATGAATATAATGTATGCAAGTATATAATGTATTCAAATATGTATGTATGTATAGGTGCATAAATGAATGCAAGTATGCATATATGATATGTATGTAGGCATGTATGCAATATATGTATGTATACATGATATGTGTGTATACATGTATGTAATGTAAGTATGTATGTATGTATTTCTATAAACTGAGTTAACCTATAACCTTTTACACACATGCATTCATACACACTTTGACACCATATATCCCATGTCACATACACCTACCTATCATTAAATCTGAGAACATTAACACATATCCATTCACGCACATGTCATACACACACTCACTTACTCTTTTACCTCTCATTCTCTCTCTATGTATATATATGTATGCGCCTATATATAGCTTTTCTATATATATCTATGTATATAAATATGTGAATGTGAATAATATATATACATTATATGACTAAGTTTGTGTGCCTTGTTAGCTTATGGCTTAGTTTTGTGCTTGGTTTAGCAAGTGACTTAGGCTATGAGTTAGTAGCTATCTGGGATACTTGATTTGCATATACTTAGTTTGTTCAGACCTAGAATTGACTAACCTAGACTAGTTTACCATTGTTGACCCAACCCTAGCTAGTTTGACCACAGTTGACTAGAGTTGACCTAGTTTGACTTTATAGTTGACCAGAGTTGACCAAGAGTTGACTTTGACCTAGATTGACTTAGACTCATGTAGACTGCATTATAATTTTAATTACCATATAAATTGAACTCTTTATAACCTGTGTTGTTCTAACTAGGACTTTGTGACTCCAGTTGGCCATCTTTTTATATCAGTTGTACAGGGTATCAGGCGAGTACATTCTCTGACCGTTTCATACTTCCTAGAACTTATATTCTTGCTCTAGATTACTTTACTTGATGCTATCACGTTGGTAACACGGATTGGTACTATATAGATTTTTTCATGAGATGTTACCCCCCTCGGCAGCATCGGATACTTCATGTCATGTGTGTTTCACTTACATCATGTATCTCTATGCTTTCACTATTCATGTATTCTCTGGTGAATCATGTATCCTCATATTCACAGAGCCCTCATGAATCAATTTCACGTGCTCTCGTTTCTGAGGCAGTAAAATCATGAATCTTAACATAACTTGTCTCGATCCTTGTGTATTGATTAGGGATGGGGGAGTAAAAATAGTCATGTGAATAATTTTAAAGTAGTGTAGTCATGAATCAACTCTATAGTATAGCCATGAATCATTTTCAGCTGTTCACGTGTCTATCTTGTACTCTAAATCACTAGTCACTGATTGTTCTCTACTTATAGTAGATATTTCCATTACAGTTATCTCTTTTACTTCATGTACTTTCCTTCAGTTATTCATGTATCTTACTCTATTGTATGCTTTATATTTTCTGACATGATATGAACTGCGTGAGATGTATTGTGCTCGTTCCTGTCCTGACTAGACCTATTGAAAATATTACAGATAACATAGAGATTCACAGCTAGCCTAGAGGACCAGTAGAGCTTGGAGTAGATTGTTAGTTTATGGTTTAGTTTTCTCTGTTGGAACTTATATTGTAATAAGTGGAGATTTGAGTTGTATTTGAGATTGTTTAAGATATTATTATTTTAGAAGTTTATTTAAGTTGTTGTTTTGAGTTTAGTATAGACTTCTGTGTTATCCTATCGTGCTTAGACTGTGATTGAGTTTTATCATATCTTATACTTGTCCTTCGTTCGAAGTTGAGATTTATGACAGGTACATTATATATATTGCGTGAGTTATTTAGTTAGCGACCTTGAACTGCGTTCTACCGTCGATTCGGCGGCGTAGGCTGGATGTACCTACTTCTCGTGCCCCTACACTGGATGCGGGTCGTGACAGTTCCAGGCTATTGCCAACTCGTTTGCCGATCTCCGATTCGCTCAGGTGGGTCATTCTGCCAGTTCTTTTCCTAGAGACCCTGTTGTATCTGGTTACCACATTGAGGATGAGGCATTCCATTCTCTGTTCCAGCCAGGGAATGCTTATGATTGGTACCATAGTTCTGGTGCTACTCCACACACCTCTGGAGCTGGCACAACTAGAGCTGATCCATCCGGACATGGTGGATATGCTGGCACTGCAGATGATGATGACGATGAGGATGATATGTGATTTTAGACATTCTTGTCTAGTTGTCGTACTATTGAGACTGATTTTATTGTCTTTGTTTACTTGGACGTGCTCCGACATTCCAAGCTAGTATCAGTACTCTTATTATTTATGTGGTTGTGATTTCTTTTGTTACCTTTGTCTGATGAACATGTTATATGCTTTCTTCAGCATATTTTTATTCAGTTTAGCATTATTCCATATTTCTCATAGCATTATCTTTTATTATGCTTCTATTTAAACTGCCTGTGAAATATTTTCTGCTTATCACATTTTTTTACTGTCTGTGACATTTATACCATGTCTGTGATAAATTTTTTTATATATCTATATTTGTGTTTCTTCATTGATTGTTACTTATGCATATATTACGGGGAGCTTTCTCTTTTGCAATTATTTTGCTAAGTGACAATGGGAGAGAAATAAGATCTAACATCTTCGATCTGTTAGAATACAGAATAATACAGGATATGAACAATCTATAGGAACAATTTTTTTGGTACATTATATCGGTAAAAATTGTTTTTATAAAGACCAAAGTTGTTATATCGGTCAAGGTTTGTCAATTATCAAAATAGAGGAGATTATTGGCCCATTGGTCATGGTCAAACCTGATTTTAATAATTGATCAAACTCTGTCTCGATATACGGATGTTTACTCAAGACGTTTTGGATACTTGGACACTGATCAAGATTGGATATCTACTCAGTTCAAGATCGAAGCTATGTTTGCCACTCGAGACTGTAATTTCTTTATGCAATGTAATTTTTACTTTTATTGAGTCTAGGAATACATTGTACACCAAGTCCTACTGGCAAATAGGCTATCCAAAATTGTTTTAAAAAATGACCTATGTTTTTACAAAACATTCCTTATTTACAAAAAGCTTCTGAAGGATTTCAAAAAGTCAAAAATCATTTTTTTAAAATATGCCTGACCAACCCTGACTGAACTCGGCCCGAGTTCGGCCAGAGTTCGGTTAGTGAACGTTATGTGAACGTTGGATTTTGAACTTGGTCTCCCTTCAGTTGCGGATTGTTACATAGAGTTCTGTCCGAATTCTGCCCGAATTCTCCCAGAGTTCTGCCTTTGAAAAAACTATAAATAGAGAATAATTCTGATCATTTTAAATCACTCATTCACTTTCATCTCTTCTCTTCTAAGCTTACGTTTCTTCCAAAGAGTTCAAAAAAGCTTTCATTTTTAAATCCCAAGCCAGTTACAATTCTCTAGTTAATTTGCCGGTACAGTACGGTCTAGAAGATTTCAGAAAAATTATAATCAGAGGCTTGATTGAAGAAAGACTCTTCAAAGTTGGTCGAGTTCTTCGTATCAAAGCTCGCGTCTGTAGAAGTTGCAAGGACTTCGCATGAAAACTTGCGAAATTTTTCAATAGTGGATTCAACTGGAAGCTAGAGTTCTTCCGACTGGAATAGTCCTCACAAGAGGGAAACCAGTATAAATCACTGTGTTTGCGTTTGCTTTCTGATCTCATTTTTTACAGTTATTATTTTATGATTATTGATTTAATTCTGTAATCTAACTGCTAACAAGTTTTGAATTAACAATATTCCCCTGCCTACTCTATTCACCCTCCCCTCTAGAGTATTCTGCTTTACGACTTCGTTTCTACAGTTATTCCCAGTCCATAAATCCAAAAAGCCTACCTACCTATCCCAAAAGTCCTACATATCCAAATAGCCCAAAACTTATACAATTTGGACCATGCAAAATCCTATTCTGACCCAATAGAATTCGGCTAGAACTCTAGCTAAGTTCGGTCTGAGTATTTTAAATTTCTGTTCCTACCAAATCTGCAAGCAACGTTCGAATGTGAGATTCAAGCATCCGAACTCTGCCCGAACTCTGCGGAGTCCGGTCCCAAAAAAATACTATAAATAGAGAAGGATTTTTTATTTTCTAATCATTCATTCACTCTTCTCTCTATCTATTCTAAAGTGTTTTCAACACTCTAAAGCTTTTAAATCTCATCTATACTACCCTTAGCTAAAGCCAGTACAGTTCTGTTCGATCTAGTGTTTTGGTTCAAAAGAGTTGTATTGGAGGTTGCAATACAGAAAATGTTCCGTTTTCGAATTCAGTTTATTGGAGTCGATCGTGCACTCGTCACCAAGGTACGATGTTGTAAAGATACAACAATTTTTTATTTAGCTTGTGAATAGTAGATTAACAGCGAAGAAGTGTGTTGGAATAAATCATAAAGTGAAATACTCTAGAGGGGGAGGGTGAATAGAGTAGACAGCAGAATTTAGCTAATTAAAAAGTTAGCAACAAGATCACAGAGAATGTATATATCACAAGTAAATAAATATAAAGGCAGAGATCAGAAAGCAAACGCAAAGATGATGATGTATACTGGTTTTCCACTTGTGAGGACTATTCCAGTCGGAAGAACTCTAGCTTCCAGTTGAATCCACTATTGGAATATACTGCAAGTTTTCATACGAAGTCCTTACAACTTCTACAATACGAGCTTTGATACGAAGTACTCGACCAACTTCAATTGTGAAGTATCTTTCTTCAATCAAGCCTCTGATTATAATCACTCTGAAGATTCTAGACCATACCGTACTGGCAAATTGACTAGAAGATTATAACTGGCTTGGAATTTAAAAATGAAAGCTTTACAGCATTTGGAAGACGTTTAAGCTTAGAGAGAAGAGATGAGAAAGTGAATGAGTCAGTTGAAATGATTGAAATCCTTCTATATTTATAGGTTTTTCAAAGTCAGAACTCTGATAGAATTTGTGCAGAATTCGGGCGGAACACTGTGAAAGAATCTCGGCAAATAGCCATTGCATCCGTAACTGCAGGAAGACCAAGTTAAAAATCCAACGTATACTAGGCAATTTTGGGCCAAATTCTGGCCGAATTCTTCTAGGGTTATTTTAAATTTTTGGTCATTTTAAAAAGCAGATTTTGGTTTTGGCTTTTTGAAAAGTTTAAGCAGTTTGGAGCTTTTGTAAAATGGGCTATTTTTCAAAACATATGATATTTTTGAAAATATTTTTAGGGTAGTCTATTTGCCAGTATGACTCGATGTACAAAGTATTCGTAGACTCAATAAATATAAAAATTACATTGCATACAGACTCATATGATAAAATTGGTTTCGGTCTTGAACAGATAGGTAGTAGTTCTTTAGCAGTTGTCCAATTTGTCCAAATAGTCTAAGTAACCATTATATCGAGACAGAGTTTGATCAATTATTAAAATCAGGCTCGACCATGACCAATGGGCCAACAATCTTCCCCATTTTGATAATTGACAAACCTTGACCGATATATCTCGATCGTTTGAGATTTGAAAAGAATCAAAATATTGTACTGTGTCCTGAAAAAAAAAATTTGTATCCTGCAAAAGATGTTAGATCCTGTTTCTCCCCCGTTGTCACTTAGCAAAATAATTACAAGTAGAGAAGCTCCCCCATAATTCATGCATAAGAAACAGACGTTGAAGAAATACAAAAAAATATAGGGTTAAAAATATATTTCATAGGCAGTTTATATGTTGAAGCATAAAAAGAACATAGTGCTAAAACATGAAATGAGGAATAATGCTAAGTTGAAAATAGGAACATGCTAAGAAAAGCATAAAAATGTTCAGTACATCAACTTAGCAAATACAATCTCAGTGCAAATAAAAAGATAAAGTACTAAATAATATCTTGGAGTGTCGGAGCATTTCCAAGTAAACATAAACAAAAATAAAAGTCTCACTAAATAACATCTAGACAAAATACATCATGTTTAGATCACATATCCTTAGAGACATCATCATCAGCAGCGCCGGTAGTGCCACCATGTCCGGATGGACCAGCAGCTATCACTTCCAGTTTTCAAATCAAGGGTAAATTTATCATTTTCTATATTCTAATATTTTTGTGAATATTTATTTATTTATATTGTAATTTGGAGATCAGTTTAGCCGGATTTGTGTTTCGTCTAGTTTTGACTTGTGTTAGTGGCCCAGGTAGCTTAGACTCTAGTCGGGACCCAAAGATTAGCTAGGCATGGCCCACGAACCCAACTTATTAGTCTTGTACAATTAGGCTAATCCCACAGGACTAGTTAGTTCATTTAGAGATTAGAAACTTGATCCTTTTAACCCCAAACCTTTGCATACTCCTAATTAACCAAAGTGAGACTAGAGGAGGGGGGCAACTTAGACATTTCAAACCCAATTAGGGCTCCCCTTAGGGCTAGCCATAAAGGGAAGGATTCCTTCATTATTTTCATTAGGTTGTAGCCTCTTTTTCCCAAATAGAGTTCTTCTTCAAACTTGAGAGCTTCCCTCTTGATTTTATCTCCCAAATCAACTCTTTCTTTATCCATTCCTCTCAATCCATCAAGGAGAAGGTGCCTACTTGGAGTGTGGAGCAAGGAGCTAGAAGAGGAGGCCATTTGCAAGGGGTTCTCATGTCGGAACCGTGTCCTTTTGATTGAAGCATTGGGATACAACTCCCAATAGGTAAAACCCTCTCTAAATCCATCTTTTCTTGCATTTTTGATAGTTTTGCATCCATGGGATCCACTCCCATGCGTGAACCACCATTAGGATTTATTTTGAGGCTCTTTTGAGTCCTCATTAGGATTTTGTGGTAGGATTTGTGTCCCCATGGAGAAATTCCAAGGAGACACCACCATGTGTATGCTCAATAGGCTATGTTGTCTTCTAATTTCAGATTTGTATATGTTAGAGAATAGATTATCCATGGTTAGAATGTCTAAATTAGTTTTCATTTGAATACCTACGTTTGAATCTATGTATTTTAGCCTATAAGTCATATTTACATGTAGATATATCAATTTGACATATAATTATGTTAGTGGACTGTTTTAGTATGTTATTTTATATATATATATATATATATATATATATATATATATATATATATATATATATAGGGTGTGGTTGTGTTAGTGAGATATGTGTCTTGTGTGTGTGTGTGTGTGTGTGTGTGTTTGTGTTTGTGTCTATTTGGTTAGTGGCTCGAATGTCATGAAATGAGGGGAGTGTGTGTGTTTATGAAGAGGGAATGATGTTTGTATATGTGTGGTGTATGTGTGTTTGTGAGAGTGATAGGTAGAGAGGAGTGTGTGTGTGTTATGTGTTGTAGCAGCAAACATCACAGCAATAAGAGCAGCAACAACTGCAGAATTTACTGTAGCAACAACAAAAATTACTGTAGCAGCAAGAGCAATAGCAGCAGCTGTAGGCAGCCACTATAGCCTCTTTATGCAACCCCATTTTGCCCCCAATCCATTAACCCCATTGTATGAGTGAGTGAGTGTTAGTATAGAAGTTTATATATGTTAGAAGTTAGATGTTAGGATATCTTAGATACCTTAGACGTTAGAATTTCTAGTTAGGATATCTTAGTGTCTAGATATGTTAGAATTAGAGTTAGTATCTAGAAGTATCATAGGATACTGGATGTTAGTATCTTAGGATTTAGATAGTTGGTATCTTGAGATACCTAAGTGGTATCCTAGGAATACCTTAGTTTTTGCCTATTACCTTAAGGTAATGTATTTACCTACAAGGTAAGGGGGAGTTACCTACAAGGTAAAGGGGTTTACCTAGGTAACTAAGGTATAAATGCAAGGTATTGGTTATCTAATGGCTTAGGGTAGATGGATAGATACTATATAGCCAAGGTATTGGTATTGGAGACTAAGGTATTTATACCTAGACCAAGGTATTGGTATTGGGATACCAATAGGAACAAGATACATGGTATCTTGGTATGTAAAGGCTAGGAATATGATACTTAGACTAGATTTGACCTTTTTTGACCAAGTTTGACTGTTTTGACTGAAAGTCAAAATAGAGTCAACATTTGATCTAGATTGGATCAGGAGTTGACCAGAGTTGACCAAAAGTCAACTATAAGTCTATGTTTGACCTAGTTTGACCTAATTTTACTTGGTGTGACTTAGTTTGACTGAGTTTGACCTAGATTGCATAGCATATACTAGAAAATCATGCCTAACACTGTTAAATCCTAATTAACTCATGTATATCTCATCTTTAGGTATGTGACTTCACTATGAGCATCGATTCTCATTGACAACTCAGGACCGCAGACGAGTACATTCTCTGATAGTTTTTATTGTCTTGATGTCTATTATATCTGATTCAGTTGTAGTATTTTACTTGATTCACGACATGATAGTACACGGACTAGTATACGTCAGATCCTGTCATGAGATATTATTCCTGGACTTCCTGGTATATAGGTGCATTGTTCAATCTTGTTTCCTGTACTTGTATAGACACCGATTTGGGAGTGGACTGGCCCCCTTCTTTTGAATCTCGTGTCATAACGTGTCATATCCGGATCTATTATGTTATTCGGGGATGGAGAGTTACTAGAGGTTATGTGATCAATACCCATCCTGTAACTATTCCTTTGCTGGCTCCACCCTTACTGCAGGTAGG
This sequence comes from Iris pallida, assembly GCA_029216955.1. NCBI lineage: Eukaryota > Viridiplantae > Streptophyta > Magnoliopsida > Asparagales > Iridaceae > Iris > Iris pallida. The sequence goes on along the minus strand of JANAVB010021595.1, from coordinate 5,492,573 downwards.
GTGTAGCCTGACCTGATACTTCTTGTGCTCACTTTCCATGTTGTCCGACTTGACCCTCCATATACATTTCCTGCGATAGCCGGTCAAATGGAACAGCCTGACCCAGTCCCAAGCCGATCACATAATGCTCTAATATTTCAAGGCACTATTTATATTTTTATATTGTACATCAGATATTCCTATACTGCTTTATATTCCAGTATTTCATATTCCAACATGATATCCAGTTTTACATATACTATTTATTTCCAGTCTTGATATTTTATCTTGTATTCCATTATGATTGTCTCTTATAGTATTTGTCAATTCACATGTAACTGTTGTTAGCGTTCGTACTTGCTCACATCCTGACAAGATAACCCCGTTAATGTTTACAGATTATTTAGATGATGATTGCTCGACCTTCTATAGGTTTGGCATAGACGAAGACTACGACCTGGATATCCCTGTGGAGCCGGTGCCTGTTGAGGATGCACTGCCTGCTTTGACCTAGATTATTTAGGTTTGACTGGATTGCATTCCAGCTAATTATCTTTGAGACTTGTGGTATACTTTATTTGGGATTTATGTTATGTCTTAAACTCTAAAATTGTGTTGTGACTTTGCATCTATTTCTATCATATCTTTATCATATCGTGCTTGGCTTCCATAGATGTCTTGTGATTGGGTTGTGATTATATACCTCCGTACGGAGATGACAGGTTTATATACTTTGTGTCTAGATGCTATAATTCTAGATGACCTATACAACATTCTACCGTCGACTCTACGGTGTAGGCTGGATGTACCCACGTGCTCGTGCCCCCTAATCAGGGCACGGGTCGTGACACCAGCTCCAGAAGGGTGTGGAATAGCACCAGAACCACGGTACTAATCATATGTGTTACCGGGATGAAAGAAAGAATGTACTGCCTCATCCTCATAGCGGTATCCTGAAACAGTTGGATCTCTGGAAAGAGAACTGGCAGAATGTCCTGTCTGAGCAAATCGGAGGTCGGCAAAAGAATTTGCGAGAGCTTAAAATTGACTGGAATTACAAAACTTGCGTTCCCCAGATGTGTCAGTGATAAATACTCGCAAATCCGAAAGATGCTGATGGATACCCTCAAATGGCATAGGGTAATCCTGAGGAGGTAGAGCAGGAGCAGTAGAAGGAGCAGGAAGGACGGCTGCGCTGCGACGTGATAGCTGAAGATACTTGGGCTTAGACTCAAGCGCACAAGTGGATAAGTCAATATCAAAATGCTGGAAAATGAGGGGGATAATCATTGCATAAGCAAGGTTGTGATCCCTTCTACAACATCGACCCATCATTTGAATAATAGTCTTGGGGACAAAAAATTGAATACCCTTAAGAATATGATAAAGGGTAGATAGTTCAAGGGTGGTAACATCAACTTTTGAGGTAGATTTGGGTAAGATAGTGGAGTAGATGATGTGTTGCAACTCAAAGTTGAATAAGTTCAAGTTAGCATCCTTCAACTTACCAGAATGAACGCTGACAGGAGAACAGAGTTTGTTTTTAAAACTGAGTCGTGCCTGCAGGGAAATCAAATTTAGTGATATCATCAAGCGGGGTACCTTCGTTAGGGATAATAAGGATTTTTGCTAAAAGGACATCATTGAACTCGATACTAATTCCACCGACATGAGTTCTAAAAATAAAAGTGTCTAATGTGAAGTTGCAATAAAAAGTCTAATAGCATTAGTGGCGATAGGGAATTATTTGGTGACAAAATGATGAAACCCTAATACTTCAAAGAATGGACGGTGGTCAAGAAATATAGTCCATGTAATTGGGGCTCTGGTGCATATGTTACGCATCGAGAAATCCGCGTACCATGGTAAGGATTGATCATGAGTTTTAAAGTAAAACTCATTATATGCGCCGTCGGCCGATTGGACCGGGGAAAAGAGTGAATCCACGTAAGAATTTGAAGATGAAACTTCTTCACTACCCGTGGTCTTGTTCCTCTTGGATGGATTGAAATGCAAAGGCATTGTGTCCAAAAAGATAAAATACTAAGAACTTGAAAGAGAGGGAAGGAGATGGTTATACCTTCCAAGATTGGAGTATGTGGTAGAGGATGAGAATCTTTGCACGAATACAAAGTTTGGATGGAACTCTCCAAGTAGATTGGAAGAATAGACTTGGAGAAGTTCTAGGGTTTGAAGGGGGGCTTGGGTGGCTGCTACTGTGTTTGAGGAATTTTGGAGAAGATAAGAAGAAGGGGGCCCTTAGTTCTGACTTAAAACAGGTCCAGGGGTTCTAGTGAGGTAATTTTTCAAACAGAAATTTGCAGGCCGCTTTCTTTTCATCGACTCTTTTTAATTATTTAATTCCAAGTTTAGTTATTTAAAATTTTAAATAATACAATTAATATTGTTTTACAAATTAAATTTTGTAACATAGCGACTATTTTGGATTAGCTATAGGGGTACTGTCCTAGCTAACGGGAGTTCTCCGGAGAACAATTAAATACCGCTTCTCTTTGATCGTAGTCGTGGTGATAGACAGACCCTTTGTAGGCATGTCTCAAAAATAGTTTTTGAGTAGTAAAAAATAATCGATAAAAAAAATAAATATTATTGATATCTAAAATTCCTAATTCTCGACATAAATAATTGAAATGATCTTCCGCTAATGGTTTTGTAAAGATATCAGCTAGTTGATTCTCGGTGTCTACATATACAAGGTTTATATCTCCATTTTGTTGATGATCTCTAAGAAAATGATGTCAAATCTCAATATGCTTAGTGCGAGAGTGACATACAGGATTCTTAGTCAAATTAATAGAACTAGTGTTGTCACAGAAAATGGGTATGTGTGTGTAAAGTAAACCAAAGTTTTCTAGGATTTGCTTTATCCACAAAATTTGTACACAACAATGTCCTGCGGCGATATACGCAGCCTCAGTTGTTGATTATGCGACAGAATTTTGTTTTTTGCTAAACCAAAAGACTAGAGCCTTGCTTAGGAGATGACGCGTGCCGCTGGTATTTTTTCTATCCACTTTGCATCCAGCAAAATCAGCATCCGAGTAACCGGTTAGGTCAAAGAAAGTGGTTTTTGGATACCATAAGCCGACATAAGAAGTGCCTTTAAGGTATCAGAACATGCGCTTAATCGAACACAAATGTGATTCCTTAGGATTATCTTGAAAACGTGCACACAAGCAAATGCTAAACACTATATCTACATGACTAACAGTTAAATAAAGTAAACTATCAATCATACCTCTATACTTATGTATGTCGACCGGTTTGCCTTGTTCATCAATATCAAGCTTTGTTGAAGTTGCCATCGGAGTGCCAAGTGGTTTGACTATTTTCAGATCGAATTTCTTCAATAAATCTTTTGTGTACTTGGCTTAATTAATGAACGTCCCATTATTGGTTTATTTGATTTGCCGTCCAAGAAAGAATTTCAGTTCTTCCATCATGCTTATCTCAAACTTATTCTGCATACACTTTAAATTTTTTTGCCAAAGAGATTTATCAGTAGATCTAAAGATAATATCATCTATATAAATTTGAGCTAAAAGAATATTTCCATTAAAAGACTTTGTAAAAAGTGTAGTATCAACCTTACCTTTTGTAAAACCGCTGTCAAGTAAAAAAGAGCTTAGACGATCATACCAAGCACGAGGGGCTTGTTTCAAGCTGTATAAGGCTTTCTTCAGCTTGAAAATATAATCAGGATTTTTAAAATCAGTAAAACCTGGAGGTTGAGCTACATAAACTTCTTCTTTTATAAAACCGTTCAAAAATGCACTCTTGACATCTATTTGAAATAATTTGAAGTTATGAAAACGTACAAATGCACATAACATACGAATGGATTCTAATCTTGCAACTGGGACATATGTTGCATCGTAGTCAATACCTTTCTCTTGATTGTATCCTTGAGCTACGAGTCGAGCTTTATTACGAGTCACTAAACCATTCTCATTCAGTTTATTTCGGAATACCCATCGGGTGCCAATGACTGGATGATCAATGGGCTTGGGAACAAGTTTTCAAACTTGATTCTGTTCAAATTGGTTCAATTCCTCTTGCATAGCATCTAACCAAAAAGTATCGCTACATGCTTCTTCAATAGTTTTGGGTTCAAGCTGTAAAATAAATGCAACACAGAAAACTATATCTTTACTGGAGGAACGAGTACTTACACCCCTGGTAATCTCACCTATTACCAAGTCCTTGGGATGGTATGTCAAAAACTTCATTCTTTTTGGCAAACTCTCAAGGTAGCTGGGTTTGGCTTCTCATTCTATACGTGATCTGCCTGGAGGATCAACTAGTGTTGTGCTTGTAGGTTCTGTAGTTGCCATATTTTTTGTACTGATGTCTTCATCATCATCATCGACTGAATGTTGATTTAGTTCATCAAATATAACTTTTTATCGATTCTTTGATGTCATGGTTCTCTTGTTGAAGACTCGGTGTCCTTTACTCTTCACCACATAATCTAAAGAGATGCCTTCATCGGCCTTTTCGTCAAACTTTCCCAGATTGTCTTTAGTATTAAGAATAAAGCATTTACAATCAAATATTTTAAAATATGAAGCAGTGGGTGTTATATCAAACCATAGCTCATAGGGATTCTTCTTCGATATAGGTCGAATTAGAACCATATTGAGAATATAGCAAGCTGTATTGACAGCTTCAGCCTAAAAGTATTTCGGTAGACTAATCTGGTTTAACATTACTTTAGGAATTTAGGATAGATTCCTGTTCTTACATTCTACAACTCTATTATGGAGTCCTAGGGCAAGAGAACTCACGCAAACAGCCCTACGTGTCACAAAATTGCTGGAACTCTGCATTCTCAAATTCGTCGCCATGATCACTTCGATTACGAGTGATCATGAAACCTTTCTCATTTTGAACTTTCTTGCAAAAGGTAACGAATTCTGACAATGTATCGTTTTTGTGTGCAAGAAAATATACCCACGTGTATCTAGAGAAATTATCTACTATTATAAAAGCATATAACTTATCACCTAGGCAAGCAATTCTACTAGGTCCAAATAAATCCATATGTAATAATTGTAGAGGTCTAGTGGTACTTACAACGTTATTGGATTAAATACGGATCGGGTAGCTTTGTTCTTTTCACATTCACTACATACGTATACTTCTTGAAAGTAATGTCCGGTAAGCCTCGTACCAACTTCATTGTGGATAATCTTGAGATTTTGTTCATATTTGCGTGACCGAGTCTCATATGCCATAGTTGACTCTTCTCACTTTTGGCCATTAAGCATCTACCTACTTTGTTAGCATCTTCTAACAAATAGAAAACATATATATTGTCTTCCCTGATACCTTCAAAGATAGTACTACCAGTTGAGCTATCAACTATAGTACATTTGTCTTTTACGAAGTTAATGTCATAACCATGGTTAGCTAAATGGCTTATGTTGAGTAGGTTATGTTTTAACTCGGTAACTAGACAGACATCTTTAATCACAGAATAAGGAGCCTTACCCATATTGTCGATACCAATTATGTACCTTTAAGATTATTACCGAAGAAAACATATCCTTTTTTATTACTTTGACAGTGTTGCGAATAATGAAGCATCACCGATCATGTGTCGTGAGCAACCGCTGTCGAGAATCCATTTACTTCTAGCATGTGAAGGGTGTTCCACCTACAAAAGAATTTGCAAATAAAAACTTTGGTACCAATTTCTTATAGGGTCCTAGAATGTTAGTTTTTGGTATCCATGCTTATATCTTTAAATCAACAAGCTTTCTTACACTATATACATGGGAGATATGACCAATGAGGCCGCAATAGGACATTTAATATGTTGAGTGTTAGAAGTAGTGTGTTGTGCATGATTGGGAGGTCTTGGTTTTCTAGTATAAAAGAATGCATCCCTATTGGTCTTCTTAGAAAAAGGTTTGGTTTGGTTTGGTCTGACAGTGTTGGGTTTGACAGTGTTCTGATGTTTTGGTAAGTGATACGTATTAGGACAGGAAGCAGCAACTTCAGGCTATTTTCCTAACCTAATTTTCAACTTTTTGGAAGTGTCATACAATGCAGTATAATCAGTAGTAAGTGTATCATTCCTGATAAGGGCTTGTTGAAGACTCTTCTTCTTTTTGAGTAGGTCTTCCTCTAATTAGGTAATAGTCTTGTCTTTCTCTTTGGATAGTCTTGTGGTCACGTGTAGTAAAAGCTTAACAGAAGAGACCTCACCTGCCACACTAGAATTATCATTACTTCTAGCCTCAGCTAGTAGGTCGGTAAGTCTTCCTATTTCACCTTTGTACTCCTTGAGTACCTTCTTAGAGTTTTGGTATTTACTATGCAGTTTTCTGTAATCACCTAAGAGGTCACTAAAGGCTTCACCTAATTGCTCGAAGGTAAAATCATCATATGTATCAAACATGAGGTTACTAGTTACCTAATCGAATGCCATCAAGTACACATTTGCAGCGTCATCTGATTGTTCATCTTCTGAGTCGCTGGCTTCACTTTCATGCCCTATGCTTGTATTGGCATAATTTCTGGATGTTAATTTCTTCAGGTAGCCTTTGTCGTAGTTGTTGTTTTTCCTGGTTGATGATGATATTGTTGGAAAGTCCTTCTTCATGTGTCCTCTATTCTTAGAGCCATAGCAAATAGGATCTACTTCGTTGTTGTAGTTGTTGCTATTGTGATCCATTGTTCTTCCATTGAATCTCATGAACTTCTTAAACTTTCATACGAGGAGAGCTTGATCTTCAGAGTCAGAGTCACTGTCGTCGGAATTATCTTCAACAATTCTTCTGTGTTGAGCCTTGAAAGCGATCGACTTCTCCTTTGGTGCAACATCTTCGAAGTCTTGAAGTTCCAGCTCGTGAGTTAGTAGCTTAACCATGAGTGTTTCAAGAGACATAGTTGAGAGGACGTTCCCTTCAATGGTTGCTATAGCCTTCAGAATCTAGTTCTTCGTGAGAGCTCATAGAAGTTTGTGAATCTTCTCATCATTACTGTACTCCTTGTCTAATGATGACAGAGGATTTACAATATCCAGGAATCTCGTAAAAATCTGAGTGACAGTTTCGCTTGGCTTTATCTTGACCGCCTCATACTTCTGAGTAAGTCTGCTGATCTTTGACTCCTTGACTTGCATCGTGCCTTCGGAGGTTACTTCAAGAAGTTTCCACACTTTACTTGATGTTGTGCAAGTAGACACCTGGTTAAATTAGTCTTGTCTAAAGTATAAAACAAAGCATTAATAGCACGTACGTCAAGACTGGCCTCTTTTTTTTCAGCTTCAGTATACTTGTCATGGGATTTCTCAACCAATTTCCCTTCAACAAGATTACGATTAGGCATTTTATAGCCGTCAATAACAATAGACCATAAGTCAAAGTCTAGAGATTTTAAAAAGAAACTCATCCGTGTTTTCTAGTAAGTATAATTTATACTACCAAACACTGGAGGTTTATTTGCGGCTTGGACTTCACTTGTAAATTTCACAGTTGCCATGTGTAATACTGTGATCTATGTAACAGCTGAAATAATAAGAAATATAATGGCAGTGTTACCTCGCTTTACCTGTAAAAACTGCTCTGATACCAATTGTAGGAACGAATCTTAAAGCGCAATACTCTAGAGGGGGGTGGGTAGAGTAGGCAGTAGAATTTAGCTAATTAAAAAGTTAGCAACAAGATCATAGAGAATATATATATCACATGTAAGTAAATGTAAAGGCAGGGATCAGAAAGCAAACGCAAAGACGGTGATGTATTCTGGTTTCCCTCTTGTGAGGACTATTCCAATCGAAAGATCTCTAGCTTCCAGTTGAATCCGCTATTGGAAAATACCGCAAATTTTCATACAAAGTCCTTGCAATTTCTACAATGTGAGCTTTGATACGAAGTAATCGACCAACTTCAATTGTGAAGTGTCTTTCTTCAATCAAGCCTCTGATTACAATCACTTTGAGGCTTCTAAACCGTACCGCACTGGCAAATCCACTAGAGGATTGTAACTGACTTAGGATTTAAAAATAAAAGCTTTAGAGCACTTTGGAAGACGTTTAAGCTTAGAGAGAAGAGATGAGAAAGTGAATGAGTCAATTGAAATGATTGAAATCCTTTTCTATTTATAGGTTTTCCAAAGTCAGAACTCTGACAGAATTCGAGCAGAATTCGGGCAGAACTCTATGAGAGAATCTCGACAAATAGTCGTTGCATCCGTAACTGCAGGAAGACTATATTCAAAATCTAACTTACATTAGGCAAATTCGGGCCGAATCTTGTAGGGTTATTTTGAATTTTTGGTCATTTTAAAAAGTAGATTTTGGTATTGGCTTTTTGAAAAGTTTAAGCAGTTAGGAGCTTTTGTAAAATGGGATATTTTTTAAAATATATAATATTTTTGAAAATATTTTTGGGGTAGCCTATTTGCCAGTATGATTCCGTATACAAAGTATTCCTAGACTCAATAAAGATGAAAATTACATTGCATACAAACTCATACGACAAAATTAGCTTCGGTCTTGAACAGATTGGTAGTAGTTCTTTGGGAGTTGTCCAAGTTGTCCAAATAGTCCAAGTAGCCCTTATATCGAGACAGAGTTTGATCAATTATTAAAATCAGGTTCGACCATGACCAATGGGCCAACAAAGAGTACTCGTGACTAGACTAGTTCTCTCAGAGGAAAACCAGTATATATCGTGGTGTTCACTGAGTTTGATTTTCTATCTCTTGTTTACTGTATTCATTTACAGTCTCTTATATCTGCCATAGTTCTTAACTGCTAAATTTTAATTGATGATTATTTTTGCTGCACACGCATACACTCTATTCACCCTTCTCTAGAGCTGCTCAACGGTCCTACAATTGGTATCAGAGCAGGTTATACATATCTATAACCACTCTAGAAAATATATATGACAGTCATAAAATCTATGTTCAACGGTGAAAGGCAATCTAGAAATAGACCCCCATTATTTGATGGAACGAACTACACATATTAAAAACCACGAATGAGTTTCTTTCTTAAGTCTCTTAATTTTGATCTTTTGTCAATTGTTATAGACGGTTATAAGAAACTGGCTAGAATCTTGGTTGATGGCGATCTAGTAGAAAAGCCATACGACAAATACACAGACCAAGAAAAGACAAATGCTAGTCTAGATGCAAGAGTCATTAATGCACTATTCTATGCAATTGACAAAACCGAGTTTAATCGTGTTTCTACCTGTACTACATCTCAGAAAATTTGGAGACTTCTTGAGATGGTTACTCGTTTCCTTGATATTACTAATCCCTTACAATCACTTGGTAAGGATTACAACAATCATGAGAAGATCAGAAAGATTCTATGGGCTCTAACCAATAATTGGAATCCAAAAGCAATTGCGATCATAGAAGGAAACGATCTCACCACTATGTCTCTGGAAATACTTATGGGCAAGATGATGACCCAAGAGCCGGACTTGCACGAATTTGAAGAAGCAACCCCTAAAGAGAAATCTATCGCCTTTAAAGCTCAAGCCAAAAGAGTCACATGCAATGATTTTGACAAAGAATCATCCAATGGTGATGAGCAAGCCCTGCTAATCAAAATTTTTAGAAAGTTCTTGAAGTTTGAGAGATCAAACCGAAAGAAGAAGGATGTTCAAGAAAACAATAAAGAAGAAACAATATACTTTGGATGTAAGAAGACATGACATATCAAGAAGGACTGTCCATTGTCAAAGAAGAGCAGTCCATATGATCGATCAAGATCAAGATCAAACAGAAAAGCTACAACAGGTCAAAAGTATGCCAATACAAGCATTTGGTACGAAAGTGAGACCAGTGAATCAGTGGAGGAGGACAGACCCAGCATCACTGCAAATATCTGTCTAATGGCTTTCGATAAATTATCCTCTAACCCTCTGTATGATGATTTTACTTTTGTTGGGTTAGAAAATGCCTTTAGCGAACTACTTGATGAACACATAAATGTGTTAGCCAACTATAAGCAATCTCACAAAGAGGTTAAGGCTTATACAACTAAAGTAGCTAGATTGTCTAATCTTGTTGAAGATATAAAAGAGACATCTACTACCAGTAGCACGGATGAGATAGCCAAAAAAAGTAGACTATCATGAGGCTATCCTCGCCATTAAAAAGAAAGAAAGAGACTATGTCAAAGTGCAAGAGCTTTATGACATAGAGAAGAAGAGACACTTAGTCACAGAACAAAGACTCATTGATATGACTGCCAAATATGAGGAGTCTTGTTCGATTTTTAAAAAGTTAAAAATCAAGTTAGGCAAACAGGCCATCTCTGTTACATATCTAAGATTAGTCCTAATGCTAAGCATACATCTAAGAGGACTAAACCACAAAAAGCATACAAAGAACATGTTTCACACAATTATGTGTTCTCTTATAGGTTTTCAAAAGAAGACACCCCAGAATATCAACACAGAAACAAAAAAGTACATTTTCAAAACTTACTTGTACGTACTGTGGTACTCACGGGCACATATCACAATATTTTCAAGCAAGAAAACCTATTGACAATCAAATACTTGGTTGGATTCCTATAACTAATCAAAAAGGACCCTCAAAAAAATAGGTACCAAATGATTCATCTACTCATTTTGTAGGTGGAACCTCAACCCTCTCATGCTATAAGCAAGTGAATTCTTTACAGCAGATGTTCACGATACATGACTGGTGATGCATTTTTGTTCGCTACGCTATCGATGAAGAAAGAAGGATATGTCTCCTTCGAAAATAACTTGAGCGGTGATATAATCGAAAATGGTACTATTAGTATGTCTCCCTATCCAGTAATAATAGACATATGTCTAGTCACGGAGTTGAAACATAACCTTTTGAGCATAAGTCATTTGGCAAATAATGGTTATGGCATCAAATTTGTGAAAGATAAGTGTTCAATTTATGATATGTCATATGGTAATCCCGTATATGAAAGGATTAGGGAAGACAATATTTATGTGCTCTTTCTGGAAAGTACTAACATACAGGAAAGTGCTTGATAGCTAACCAAGATGAAAGCTGGCTATGGAAGATGAGGCTAGGACATGCCAATATGGACATTATCTCTCGGCTATGTACTAAAAGGTTGGTTAAAGGACTCCCAGAAATCAGATTCAAGAGAGACATGGTATATGCTGATTGTGAAAAGAATAAAGCAACTAGGTCAACTTTTAAATCCATCAATGCTGTAAGTACCTCTAGACGCTTGTAGTTAATTCATATAGATTTATTTGGTCCTAGTATAGTCGCTAGTCTTGGCGGTAAGCTCTACGCTTTTGTGATTGTTGATGATTTCTCTCGTTATACATGGATTTTCTTTTTATCAAATAAAAGTAATGTTATTTTTGAATATTAGATATTTTGTAAAAATGTACAAAACGAAAATGGCTTCATGATTACTCGAATCCGAAGTGATCATGGTGGCGAATTCGTAAATACTGAATTCAAAAAGTTTTGTGATAGTGGATATTACCACGAATTTTCTTGTCCTAGAACTCTCCAACAGAATGGTGTTGTGGAGCAGAAAAATTACACTCTAAGCGAGATGGCTAGACATGCTGAATCAGCATAATCTTCCTAAGTATTTTGGGCATAAGCTGTTAGTACAGCCTGTCATATTTTAAATAGGGTGTTGATTCGACCTATCTCGACCATATGAGTTATGGTTTAGAAGGCTTCCAAAAATTTCTTATTCTAAAGTTTTTAGATCTCGCTATTTTATCCTGAAAACCAAGAATAACTTGGGTAAGTTCGACTCTAAAGCAGATGAAGGGATATTTTCAGGATATGCTGCTAAAAGTAAATGATATATGATTTTTAATAAAAAATCTATGATTATTGAAGAGTCAATTAACGTTACATTTGATGAGCTTAATAGTCACAGACCTAGCGACAGTGACGATGAAGACGCACAGAATAAATTCAAGACATCTGAAGATACTACTACCGACGGAAGATATCTGAAAAGTCTACCGAAGAGAATGAAATTCATGCCAGACCATCCAGAGACACTCGTCATAGGTGATGTATCAAAAGGTGTAAGTACACATTCTTCTGCTAAGGATATTAATGTCGCAGCTAATGTAGCTTTAATTTCTCAAGTAGAACCTAAGACAGTAACAAATGTTTTTAATTATGAGTTTTGGATTGACGCCATAAAAGAGGAACTTAATTAATTTGAGAGAAACTAAGTTTGGGAACTTGTTCCTGAACCTATCGGTAAATCGATAATTGGTACTAAATGGGTGTTCCGAATAAACTTAGTGAGGATGGACAAGTTCTACACAACAAAGCACGTCTAGTGGCACAAGGTTACAATCAAGAAGAAGGTATTGATTATGATGAGATATATGCTCATGTTGCTAGACTAGAAGCTATTCGTATGTTTTCATAATTTTAAACTGTTTCAAATAGACATGAAAAGTGCATTGTTAAATAGATTTTTAAAGCAAGTTTTTGTGAAACAGCCCCCTGGTTTTAAAGATTTTCAAAAATTCAATCACGTCTTCAAACTTAGGAAAGCATTCTATGGACTCAAACAAGCACCTCATGCTTGGTATGAACGTCTAAGTTCCTTCTTGCTTGAAAATAGATTTTCAAAAGGAAGAGTTGATACTACTTTATTTATTAAGTCTTCAGATGATAATATTCTTCTTGTGCAAATTTATGTAGATGATATCATTTTCGGTTCTACTAGTGAAAAACTTTGTCAAGAATTTGCTAAGTGTATGCAGAGTGAGTTTGAGATGAGTATGATGGGAGAGCTAAACTACTTCGTAGGACTTTAGATCAAACAACACTCACATGGAACATTTATCAACCAAGCCAAGTACATAAAGGATTTACTAAAGAAGTATGACTTCGATAACGTAAAGCCTATCAGAACCCCAATGGCTACATCAACATGTCTTGACATTGATGAAAGTGGCAAACTAGTCGACCAATGTAAGTATCAAGCTATGATTGGTAGTTCATTATGGTTAACTGCTAGTCACCCAGATATTATGTTTAGTGTTTTCATTTGTGCACGATATCAAGCTAATCCTGAGGAATCACACCTATGCATCTTTAAGCGTATCTTCCGATACCTTAAGGGAACTTCTACAGTCGGCTTGTGGTATCCCAAAACCATATCTTTTGACCTAATCGGTTATTCAGATGCGAATTTTGCTGGATGCAAAGTAGACCATAAAAGTACTAATAGTATGTATCATTTCCTAGAAAAAGCTTTAGTCTTATGGTTTAGCAAGAAATAAAACTCTGTTGCTTTATCAACAACTAGGGCTGAGTACATCGCCGTTGGACGTTGTTGTGCACAGATTTTATGGATGGAGCAAACCCTAGAAGACTATAATATGTACAACACAAAGATTCCCATAAACTGTGACAACACTAGCATGATAAATTTGACTAAGAACCATGTTTATCATTCACGCACAAAGTACAAAGAGATATGTCATCACTTTTTACGTGATCACCAACAACATGGGGATATTAAAGTACGTGTAGGCAACTCTAAAGGGGGATGAATAGAGTTTGTATCGATAATAAAAAATAAAAATTAACTCTTTCACCAACAGAATAATTAATCAAAGAATTAATAAGAAAATAAAAGAGATCAGAAATGCATACGCAAATACAACAATTTTAACATGGTTTCTCTCGTGGAGGACTAGTCCAGGCCTGAGAACTCCTGCTCAGGATTGAAATCCACTATTTCTGAAATAGCGTACACCACGTGCCTTTAGTCCGAAGAGCACGTAAACTTCTTTACAGAACACGAGCTTTTAGATCGAAGCGCTCGAACACTTCAAGTTCGCAGAAAGCAAAACTTAGAATTTTTTCAAGTGACTTTTCTTTTACTCTTGCACACAACTTCTAGCTGATATCGCATTGAGCACCTTGGGCTAAGGAGAGTTGTGGCTTAGGAGATATGGAAGAATGAGGCTTGGAGTAGTAGAGCCTAGAAGGCTTGAATATTTGAAGGTAAAAGATTATATGAAATGAGATAATTTAAGCTCTATTTATACTACTCTGGGGAGTCAGAGTTCCCCCGAATTCTGTCCCAAGAATTTAAATTTTTGAACGTTGGACAGCTTGTAACAAGCAGGCCCTAAAAATTAGGGTGCTAAAAAATCAGGGGGCAAAGTTCTCCCCGAACTCTGCCTTAGACAGAGTTCGGCCCGAACTCTGTCTCCCTTGGGACAGAAGTTCTCAATGGGCTATGGTGGTTTGGTTTGGTTCAGAAATTGGTCTATTTGTATGGTAGAGCTTGGAGAGATATTGTCACGCCCCAGAACCAGAATACTGGAGAGCGAGGGAGTAACTCAGCCAGCTACGTATTACGGGTAGAGGAATACCGTATAATACGATCAATGCTGTCTAAAAGACGAGGGGGTGCATACTACATGAAAGTCTCGCTATGGTCACTTCACATCTATTGTCTCAATCATTCAAACAAGAAACAGTAATAGAGAACATGTAAGATAAAGCAGTAAGGCATCCCGAACGCTTAGTCAAAATGTTCTTGATATCTGGCTTTACAAAACATAGCCAGATGATGTAGCAAGTATACACAATTGTTATCAGCTGCAGTCTGATTTAGTTACAATTATGTAAAAGTAAGTACAAGACAATCCGACTAACATGTCGGTGCCAAACGGCTAAGTATAAAGTAAGTAACAAAATGAACGGGAAAGTAAGGAACCCACTCGAGTCCTCCTGCGATCATTCCTCTGGTATTGACCATCTTGGAGGTGGAAGTAAGCTGAGTTCTCGGGAACCGGCTCTAAATCTGGCCATGCAAAATCGGAGAGGTTAGACCTCTAATAGCAAGTACCGCAAGGGAGCACGATATGAGGAATGAAGCCAGAATGAAGCCAGTAATAAGAGAATATGATAATAGATCTCTGTTAGCTACTAGGATTCTCATAACATCACGACACTTCGAACCAACCTCCCAACCAAACAAGGACAGAAGTTGGCCCGTCATGTCCTGGCATTCTGATCATCTCAGTTAGGTAACAGAGTAGATACAGTACACAAACAAATCAATTTAAAATGGCCATTCAACTACTACGGCTTGCTACTGTGAGATCCAAGTTATCCTGGAATTATGCAATAAGGATTCCTCAGTTCTTACTATGTACAAGCAAGACTAGTCTATCCAGTCAATCAATTGTGCCAATCATGAATTAGACGAGTCCCAGCGGGACGCCCGTCATCAATATACAATATACAATAAATAATATAAGAAGATACCGCTTCCTGCCCGTGTGGCAAATTTGCAGCATCTGTGGGAACCAGCCAGCCTGTCGGGCACTTAATAGTCCCAAAGAGGGCTGCCATGTAAGAACTCGGGAATCCATTCTCTCCATGCAATCATTATTTTATTTAACTTAATAGTCTCTACGTTGAGTGAAATCCCATGCCGTGGATCATGGTCATTCAAAGTGAGTACTTCCGTACGGGGTACGATATGCACAACTCTACAACGATACCCGTGCGGTTTAGGTTGTAAGTCTTACATAGCGTAATGCAACAATCAAACTAACCACGGAATAACCATACCTTGACCATAAGTACACATGCTGCTTTAGTAAGATAAATAAATAAATTGTAGCCTGTATGTACCTGTATGCCAATATTCGGGATCGGCCAATCGATTACAATAGTTCATAATTAATATGAACGTGTCTCATTCGTTTCATTCAATAAGACGACTAGCCAGTCTCTTAGTTCCAACTAGGAACGCATGATCAATCATAAATCTTGATAATAATTAATGTTAATGTCAAGATAACAATAAATGTTAATAAATGCCAAGACGATCAGTCAATGTCAATCAATGTCAATTCGGGACAAGGATCAGCCAAAAAGACATTAGGACCAGAGTTCATGCGGCCAGGAATTTATTGGTTCATGCGGCTGAGTAAATATGCATATGCGGCTAAGGGGACTAAGTCCATGCGGTCGGTGATATGGACCCTATGCGGTTCGGGTCTGAACTCATGCGGCTGAGATAACACACACCTATGCGGCTCAGTATATCATGCGGCCAAGAAGTCGTGAGCCTTATGCGGCTTGGGTTCAACCGCAGTCATGCGGCTAGGAAAATAAATTCCTATGGGGCTCGGATGAAAAAGTCTCATACGGATGAAAGTTAGAAATTCATGTGGCTATGGCAATTAAAAGTCCATACAGCTGGCAAATCATATGCGGCCGAAATGACGAAGCTCATGCGGCTCAAATGATGGAAGCTCATACGGCTGGGATGCCTGCGCCTATGCGGCTCGGATGAGCTAAGTCCATACGGAGGGCAATTCTCATGTGGCCGACATGACGAAGCTCATGCGGCTGCGGCCAATATAATCAACATATCCTCATGCGGCTAGCAAGTCTATACGGCCAGACTAACAAGTCATGCGGCTAGATGGGACTCGGGTCCTTATGCGGCCGGGAACGTCAAGCGCTCATGCGGCCAGGAAGCTGCCATGCGGCTGAGAAAATCATATGCGGCCAGAAAGACTCGTCGCATGAAAAACTCATGCGGTCAAGCACTGTTCTTCTTCTCCACTTTTCTGAGAAGAAGAACCATGGGAAGCCATTACTTTCAAGCTCTCCAAATCCTTCATTCCAAGCCCAAATCTGGACTTCCATTGGTAAAAATAGGGTAGAACGAAATCCTCTACAACATGAAACCATCAAAACTTGAAAAATAACAAAGTTACTAGATCAAAACATAAGGAATCCGAAAATGTATTAAATTTAGATCTACATGAAATGAGCCATGGAAATCGAAAATGCTAAGTACTAAAATATCTAAGAATCTTGAGAGGAAGCCAATGGAACAACAAAAATAGAGATCCATCAGGAAGCAAGTTGGCACTTGCCCAAGCTAAAATCTGCCCAAGCTATCGGTGCCATAAGAGACACTTCACGAGCCGTCTACCAGTCGCGGGCCAAATCCAAGAGCTGCAATCTGACAACTGCCACACGCTCCCTAGCCGGAATCCCTGCCGCCTCCAGAATGACCTCAGTATCCTGAAGCCACGCATCAGACGCAATAGCATCCTTTGTACCATAGAAGTACGGGGGATGGAAACGCCTGAAGCTGCTCGCAGAATTGTAGACCTGAGCACCACCCCTCTCCAAAGCCGTCTGGACAGATTGGGTAAGAACATCGCTCTGGCGCTGCTGCGATGCCATAAAACCACTCAAAACATCCACCAGTGCTCGAACAACACCCTCTGGCTGCTCTGGCTGAACTGGTACTGCTGGCTGAACAGGAGGAACTGGCGACTCTGCCCTTCGGTCCACTCTAGACTCTGCTCCCGAATGCTGAGGATGCTCCTCCCGAACTGGAAGAACTGGCAGAAGCTGACCCGCCATAGCTGGGATACGGATAATCTGATCGGAAGGACCAGAAACAGTGCCCCTAAAAGTTTAAGGACACAAGGATCAGGTTGAGGGAACATGAAGGATCAACGATCAAAGCAGATATCAGGTCAAATATCAAAGGTAAAGAGTAATACGAAGGATATCAATGGAGAAAAAATTGTGACTAAGATAACTACCAGCAACCCCCTAATATCTGATAAATCAGACCAGCATGGGCCACCACTAAAACCTATGTCACGCCCCAGAACCAGAATACTGGCAAGTAGGGACGGACCAGGCCAGCAACGTATACCAAAGTACTCCAGTACTCCGAAACAACGTATAAGCTGTATAGATGGGGGTCACTGCTACAAACCAACAGTCAATCCTAGGTCACATGATCCTAGATATCTCAGTCTCAGACAAGAAGTAAAGTACAAGAATATGATCATCATGCATATAAGACAGTAAAGCGTCCCAAACCATAATATATAGATGATCATGAAGCTAGTCATACAAAATAAAGAACTAGCAAGACTAAGTAATACATGATCAGCTCTAGCTGCAGTCTAGAAATATAACATAATGTCTAAGCCCGTAGGCCAAATGTCAAGTCCAAAATACGAGCTAAACACGTGTCGGTGGCTAAACGCCTCAAAAGAATATGTACAGAAAAGAGTGGGTAAGAGAAAGAACACCCACTCAAGATCCCTGGTGCTCCGGGTGGTCACCATCGAGAGGAAGGTCCGGAAGATCCTCGGGCTCCTCAACTAGATCTGGTCAATGCAAAACCAGTGGGGTCAGACCCCCAATAGCAAGTACCATAAAGGAAGCCAAACTATGAACTAAAACCAGCATGCAATTCATAGCAACGGATAGAGACAGAAATAAGTAAAAGCAAATCGAGACTCGTGCGCTACCAATGCACTTATCCCAAGAATAGAAAAGACAATGAGTAAAGCAACATGTTGCATAAGGTAAAGGACATGTGAGCATGTTAGATAACTGGAACATGTAAGATAACTGGAATATGTGAGCGTGTTAGTAACTGGAACATGTGAGCATGTTATGTAAATGGAGCATGTAAGCATATGGTGAAGCCGAGCATGTAGTAGGAAGAATAGCATGTAAGGAATGACAGAAAGCTAAGTACTACAATAAGATAAACTGGAGCAAGACCAGACTAGACAAGAATGGACTCCATCCATCAATCACGGCCAAGCAATGATTACGGCTTGATACTTTAGCTAACTAGGGTTGTCACAATCCTAATTACTAACAAATACAAGTATAAGAATTCCAAGTCCAGCACCTGCCTGCTAGTACCTGAATGATCTAAGCAAAAAGAAAAGAAGTATAGCAGACACACTGCAGTAAGATACATGTGTCCTAAAGAGGTGCCCCATTCGACGGTGTGCTGGAAGAGTGCTCATCATGACAAACAGCTCCAAATCCTAAGTATATATATATTTATAGGGCCAAGATCAAAGGGACAACAGGTAACTGGGAAATTCTCAATAATCTAAGTAATCAAGCTAGTTGTTTAGTCCTTAACATTTTCTTGTTGGATTTCGGGTGTGGCATTCTGCAGAATCCATCCTAGACATAAGACATGCAAGACTGGACAAGACAAGCAAGATTGTGCACTACAACAAGCCATAACAAGATATGACAATATCAAGACAAGAGTGCGCTACGACGAGCCACTATCAAGGAGCAAGACATGTACTGGAATCAAGAGTGCGCCATGACAGGCCACTATCATGTAAGCAAGAAAAAGATATGTTCAAGAGTGCACCACGACGGGTCACTGTCAAGTAGACAAGAAGGCATGACAACAATTATCATAGCTTGTAAGAAAGAATCTATCAAAAGACATATCATGGCATGTGGAGAAGAATAACCAAGGCTAAGTACATTTCATAAAATGGTTGAACATGTGCTAGTATCAAGTCTATATAGGGTGTACAATCATTATCTAACTGAGCAAGATCATTTATCATGTTAAGAAGTCATTACAATCGAAGAAAATATCAAAAACGGACAAAAACGGGCAGAAACGGGCAAAAACGGGCTAAAATATCATAAAACGGCATACCGACGGTATACTGCGGCATACCGGCGGTATACCGACCTAAAGACAGAAGGTTTTTGGGGCAAAAAATGGCATACCGGCGGTATACACCGGCATACCGGCGGTATACCGTTTTTCCAAACAGCAACAAAATCCAGATTTTTGCCAAAACTTGTTTCGGCCATAAAAACTTCGTTTTAAATCGAAATTCGGATTTTCAAAAGTCAAAATTGCATAGAATTGAATTTCCTACAACATGAAACTATTAGATTTCAAAAATTCAAAGATTTGATAGGTCAATATCTCAAAACCTCCAAAACAGACGTTCTCGGAACACCGAAACGAGTCCCGATTGCCACCAAACTCAAAATCCATGTATAATAACTAGGTAAGGACTCCATATATGTATATGTGACAAAGATCCATAATGATAACTCTAGTATCACTTTTGATGCCAAATTTTCTACTAAGTCACTATTGGGTTTTAACAGAAAATCAAATCTTGCTTAAATGAATTTTTGGAAACATGCACATATACGAGAATCATCAGGAAAACACATTTAACAAAATGAGTTTAGGAAAATTCTAAGCATTTAATACCAAGGAAAACAAAAATGACAATAGATTACTATTGTTCAAGAATTTGGCAAGATGTACTTGCCTAGGTTAAGCTCCAAGCCTAATCTTCTACTCCACCACCAAGAGGGGCACGAAACCACACTCTAGACCTCGAGTCCAAGCTCTTGGCAAGCTCCAAGGGAAGAGAAAGGAAGAAGAAATGAAAAGAGAGTGAAGAGAATGAAAAGAGAGAGGAGAGAGAAAGTGAAATGGTATATATAGAAGGGGAAATTAATCTTAGTCATTGGATCATGATCCGTGTGAAAATCTAGGTCAATCATGGCCATTCAAACAAAACCAATTGTCCATTAGATAATAGAGTGCATCTACGCTATTCACGAAAATATCTAAGCACTATTCATCAAAATATTCAAAATACTATTCACGTAAAAATCAGAAATACTATTCATGTCCGGGCGGTATGCCGATCAAGGAGAAAACCTATAGTTTTGGAAAAAATTTAAACATTCCGAAAACCAAGAAAATACAAAATACAGTGCAAAATACGTATCCGTATATAAATACCAATACTGTGAGACGAGTCTCACAACTCTCTACAACTTAAAAATAAATTCCGTCCTCGGAATTTCCTAAATCTAGTCAAGCATGAAAACCAAACAAAAGAGCTGAAAAGTCATGTCAATCAAAACAAAGCATGGCATGTTGGTAAGATAAAGACAACAGTAATATAAGTAAATGCGTAAGCAGTAACACAACCACAATCAAAAAGGGCTGGAGACATATGAATAAATATGTCTCCTGAGTCAGTTGAGTAGGAGCAGACCTACGCTGACTCCACAACTTAGATAAAAGTCAATTCTCAAAATAAGTCGGTACCAATGACTTAGTCTAAGACATGACTCTACCAGGACATATCTTCGTAGTCGAGATATATTATAAATATCATGTATCTCGAGATACGAAAATAGAAGAGTGAGACGAGAAACTCGCCAAATATGCGTAACCCAAAGAAATAAATAAGTCTGGAAGAAGAATAGGATAATACCTACCACATGACCATCCTCGGCCAAAACCTGCTCTAACATACTAAACTCTGCCTGCCCATGCCTCGGAACTGCTGCTCTAACCGGCTGCTGGCCCTGCTGCCTCTGGGCCTGGACCTGCACATACTGCTGAGGCCTCTGCTGTTGGAATGTCTGGGACTGCACTGGTAAAGGCCTCTGAGTCTGCTGATGCTGAACCGGTACCTGAGCATTATACTGCTGGACTACCGGGGTTGTCGATGGAATTAGATGTACTGAGGAAGAACTAGCCCTCCGTGGACAAGATCCCATCATATGGTCTGAAGCTCCACAAACCAAACATAACCCATGTGCCCTACGGCACTCAGAAAGAATGTGTCCAGGCTCCCCGTAATGAGAACATCCAATAGATGAAGACGACCTCTGCTGCTGAGGTTGCATCTGAGATGACTGCTGAAAACAAGGTGCTGGAACTGCTCCTCTAGGTGATCCAATCTTCAATGTCCTAACTGCTGGTGCTGGTGCTGACGACTGGGTAGAAGATCCCCTCTGAATGTGAGACCTCTTCTGACCTCCGACTCTATCAACGATCCTCTGCGAGGTGTACTCATGCCTCCTCGCCGCCCTCATCACTGCATAAAAAGTCTGAAACTCATGCCGCTCAACTGCCAGAATGATCTCCAGATGAAGTCCCTGTTGGAACCTCCTCGTCCGGTCCAACTCGGTCGCCGCTAAGGAAGGGGCAAACCGACTGAGCCTGCTAAACTCTGCCGCATAGCCATCGACGGTCCTGCTCATCTGTCGCAAGCCAATGAACCTCTGCTGCAGATCATAACGCGACACCGCATCAAAATAGTGAGTCTGAAACCTCTCGCTAAATTCTGCCCAAGCTATCGGTGCCACAAGAGACACTTCATGAGCCGCCCACCAGTCGCGGGCCAAATCCAAGAGCTGCAATCTGACAACTGCCATACGCTCCCTAGCCGGAATCCCTGTCGCCTCCAGAATGGCCTCAGTATCCTGAAGCCACGCATCAGACGCAATAGCATCCTCTGTACTATAGAAGTACGGGGGATGGAGACGCCTGAAGCTACTCGCAGAATTGTAAACCTGAGCACCACCCCTCTCCAAAGCCGTCAGGACAGAGTGGGTAAGAACATCGCTCTGGCGCTGCTGCGATGCCATAAAACCACTCAAAACATCCACCAGTGCTCGAACAACACCCTCTGGCTGCTCTGGCTGAACTGGTACTGCTGGTTGAACAGGAGGAACTAGCGACTCTGCCCTTCGGTCCACTCTAGACTCTGCTCCCGAATGCTGAGGATGCTCCTCCCGAACTGGAAGAACTGGCGGAAGCTGACCCGCCATAGCTGGGATACGGATAATCTGATATGAAGGACCAGAAACAGTGCCCCTAAAAGTTTAAGGACACAAGGATCAGGTTGAGGGAACAGGAAGGATCAACGATCAAAGCATATATCAGGTCAAATATCAAAGGTAGAGAGTAATACGAAGGATATCAATGGAGAAGAAATTGTGACTGAGATAACTACCAGCAACCCCCACATATATGATAAATCAGACCTGCATGGGCCATCACTAAAACCTATGTCACGCCCCAGAACCAGAATACTGGCAAGTAGGGACGGACCAGGCCAGCTACGTATACCAAAGTACTCTAGTACTCCGAAACAACGTATAAGCTGTATAGATGGGGGTCACTGCTACAAACCAACAGTCAATCCTAGGTCACATGATCCTAGATATCTCAGTCTCAGACAAGAAGTAAAGTACAAGAATATGATCATCATGCATATAAGACAGTAAAGCATCCCAAACCATAATATATAGATGATCATGAAGCTAGTCATACAAAATGAAGAACTAGCAAGACTAAGTAATACATGATCAGCTCTAGCTGCAGTCTAAAAATATAACATCATGTCTAAGCCCGTAGGCCAAATGTCAAGTACAAAACATGAGCTAAACACGTGCTCGGTGGCTAAATGCCTCAAAAGAATATGTACAGAAAAGAGTGGGTAAGAGAAAGAACACCCACTCAAGTCCCCTGGTGCTCCGGGTGGTCACCATCGAGAGGAAGGTCCGGAAGATCCTCGGGCTCCTCAACTAGATCTGGTAAATGCAAAACCAGTGGAGTCAGACCCCCAATAGCAAGTACCACAAAGGAAGCCAAACTATGAACTAAAATCAGCATGCAATTCATAGCAACGGATAGAGACAGAAATAAGTAAAAGCAAATTGAGACTCGTGCGCTACCAATGCACTTATCCCGAGAATAGGAAAGACAATGAGTAAAGCAACATGTAGCATAAGGTAAAGGACATGTGAGCATGTTAGATAACTAGAACATGTAAGATAACTGGAACATGTGAGCGTGTTAGTAACTGGAACATGTGAGCATGTTATGTAACTGGAGCATGTGAGCATATGGTGAAGCCGAGCATGTAGTAGGAAGAATAGCATGTAAGGAATGACAGGAAGCTAAGTACTACAATAAGATAAACTGGAGCAAGACTAGACTAGACAAGAATGGACTCCATCCATCAATCACGGCCAAGCAATGATTACGGCTTGATACTTTAGGTAACTAGGGTTGTCACAATCCTAATTACTAACAAATGCAAGTATGAGAATTCCAAGTCCAGCCCCTGCCTGCTAGTACCTGAATGATCTAAGCAAAAAGAAAAGAAGTATAGCAGACACACTGCAGTAAGATACATGTGTCCTAAAGAGGTGCCCTACTCGACAGTGTGCTGGAAGAGTGCTCATCATGACAGATAGCTCCAAATCCCAAGTATATATATTTATAGGGCCAAGATCAAAGGGGCAACAGGTAACTGGGAAATTCTCAATGATCTAAGTAATCAAGCTAGTTGTTTAGTCCTTAACATTTTCTTGTTGGATTCTGGGTGTGGCATTTCGCAGAATCCATCCTAGACATGAGACATACAAGACTGGACAAGACAAGCAAGATTGTGCACTACAATAAGCCACAACAAGATATGACAATATCAAGACAAGAGTGCGCTACGACGAGCCACTATCAAGGAGCAAGACATGTACTGGAATCAAAAGTGCGCCATGACAGGCCACTATCATGTAAGCAAGAAAAAGACATGTTCAAGAGTGCACCACGACGGGTCACTGTCAAGTAGACAAGAAGGCATGACAACAATTATCATAGCTTGTAAGAAAGAATCTATCAAAAGACATATCATGGCATGTGGAGAAGAATAATTAAGGCTAAGTACATTTCATAAAATGGTTGAACATGTGCTAGTATCAAGTCTATATAGCGTGTACAATCATTATCTAACTGAGCAAGATCATCTTATAAAGTTAAGAAATCATTACAATCGAAGAAAATATCAAAAACGGACAAAAACGGGCAGAAATGGGCAAAAACAGACTAAAACAGCATAAAACGGCATACCGGCGGTATACTGCGGCATACCGGCCTAAAGACAGAAGGTTTCTGGGGCAAAAAATGGCATACCGGCGGTATACACCGGCATACCGGCAGTATACCGTTTTTTCCAAACAGCAACAAAATCCAGATTTTTGCCAAAACTTGTTTCGGCCATAAAAACTTCGTTTTAAATCGAAATTCGGATTTTCAAAAGTTAAAATTGTATAGAATTGAATTTCCTATAACATGGAACTATTAGATTTCAAAAATTCAAAGATTTGATAGGTTAATATCTCAAAATACTCCAAAACAGAGGTTTTCGGAATACCGAAACGAGTCCCGATTGCCACCAAACTCAAAATCCATGTATAATAACTAGGTAAGGACTCCATATATGTATATGTGACAAAGATCCATGATGATAACTCTAGTATCACTCTTGATAACTAGGTAAGGACTCCATATATGTATATGTGACAAATCAATTTAAAACGACTATTCAACTACTACGGCTTGCTACTGTGAGATACAAGTTATCCTGGAATTATGCAATAAGGATTCCTCAGTTCTTACTATGTGTAAGCAAGGCTAGTCTATCCAGTCAATCAATTGTGCCAATCATGAAATAGACGAGTCCCAACGGGACGCCCATCATCAATATACAATATACAATAAATAATATAAGCAGATACCGCTCCCTGCCCGTGTGGCAGATTTGCAGCATCTGTGGGAACCAGTCGGCCTGTCGGGCACTTAATAGTCCCAAAGAGGGTTGCCATGTAAGAACTCAGGAATCCATTCTCTCCATGCAATCATTATTTTATTTAACTTAATAGTCTCTACGTTGAGTGAAATCCCATGTCGTGGATCATGGTCATTCAAAATGAGTACTTCCGTACGGGGTACGATATGTACAACTCTACAACGATACCCGTGCGGTTTAGGTTGTAAGTCTTACATAGCGTAATGCAACAATCAAACTAACCACGGAATAACCATGCCTTAACCATAAGTACATATGCTGCTTTAGTAAGATAAATAAATAAATAAATTGTAGCCTGCATGTGCTTGTATGCCAATATTCGGGATCGGCCAATCGATTACAATAGTTCATAATTAATATGAACGTGTCTTATTTATTTCATTCAATAAGACGACTAGCCAGTCTCTTAGTTCCAACTAGGAACGCATGATCAATCATAAATCAAGATAATAATTAATGTTAATATCAAGATAACAATAAATGTTAATAAATGCCAAGACGATCAGTCAATGTCAATCAATGTCAATTCGGGACAAGGATCAGCCAAAAAGACATTAGGACCAGAGTTCATGCGGCCAGGAATTTATTGGTTCATGCGGCTGAGTAAACATGCATATGCGGCTAAGGGGACTAAGTCCATGCGGTCGGGGATATGGACCATATGCGGTTCGGGTCTGAACTCATGCAGCTGAGATAACACGCACCTATACGGCTCAGAATATCATGCGGCCAAGAAGTCGTGAGCCTTATGCGGCTGGGGTTCAACCGCAGTCATGCGGCTAGGAAAATAAATCCCTATGGGGCTCGGGTGAAAAAGTCTCATACGGATGAAAGTTAGAAATTCATGCGGCTGTGGCAATTAAAAGTCCATGCGGCTGGCAAATCATATGCGGCCGAAATGACGAAGATCATGCGGCTCAAATGATGGAAGCTCATGCGGCTGGGATGCCTGCGCCTATGCGGCTCGGATGAGCTAAGTCCATACGGCTGGCAATTCTCATGCGGCCGTAATGACGAAGCTCATGCGGCTGCGGCCAATATAATCAACATATCCTTATGCGGCTAGCAAGTCTATGCGGCCAGACTAACAAGTTCTGCGGCTAGATGGGACTCGGGTCCTTATGCGGCCGGGAACGTCAAGCGCTCATACGGCCAAGAAGCTGCCATGCGGCTGGGAAAATCATATACGGCCAGGAAGACTCGTCGCATGAAAAACTCATGCGGTAAAGCACTGTTCTTCTTCTCCACTTTTCTGAGAAGAACCATGGGAAGCCATTACTTCCAAGCTCTCCAAATCCTTCATTCCAAGCCCAAATCTGGACTTCCATAGGTCAAAATGGGGTAGAACGAAATCCTCTACAACATGAAACCATCAAAACTTAAAAAATAACAAAGTTACTAGATCAAAACCTAAGAAATCCGAAAATGTATTAAACTTAGATCTACATGAAATGAGCCATGGAAATCGAAAATGCTAAGTACTAAAGTATCTAAGAATCTTTAGAGGAAGCCAATGGAACAACAAAAATGGAGATCCATCAGGAAGCAAGTTGGCTCTTGCCTATGCGGCTGGGTAGATGGGGAGAGTTCATGAGGAAGAAGAAGAGTAATGGTGAAGTAATGAAGAGAGAGAAAGGAATGGAGCTTTAAATGAAGGGGTGGGGGTTTGTTTCGGTTCATGATGAACCAACATAATCGAACCAATCCAAGTAGAACCCAAAGCAAAGCTAAAGCAGAGTATAAAAGCAGAAAGTAAAATACAGAAAATAAAATTGCAGAAAATTAATTAACATAAAATTAAAGAGATTTAAATACAGAATAATACATGATAAATATTAAATAAATATATAAAAATAGTACATGTATAAAAATACATATTCTGTGAACGGGAAGTGACAGATATGTCTAGGGGTTGAGATGACACAGTGCAACTCTACGTACACATCCTCATAGACTCAATAAATTGAAGATTACAGACTTAGAACAAATAGGAAAACCAAGAGCCCTTTGATGACGCCTTTCTTCTGATATTTAAGCAGACTTGAAGAAGTCTTTTTTCTTGATAGCAGTCATCCAAAGATATGAAGATTTGGAAATCTAAACCCCCGATGCGAGGCCCCGGATAGGTTGCTAAGCGGTTCAGAGAAATCTTTTTTTATGACGCCTGTAGAAGCATAAAAATTTCAGCAAACTGGACATATGCACCCAAGCATCCAATAAAGCCTTATGCGCCCAAGCATCCAGTGAAGACGTATGCGCCCAAGCATCCAGTGAAGATATATGAGCCTAAGCTTCCAGGGAGGTCCTATGCGCCAAAGTCAACATCGAAGCCTATCCCTATGCGCCCACTCTAGGCTACTCGAGAAGGGGGTGCATAGCCCTGTTTCAGGCTATGCACCCAAGCCAGAACATCCTCTGACTCGGTCAAATCCACGATCAAAACGTCCACCGAAGCATACGGCCATGTCAGTCACCACGAGCAGTCGAGCACCGAAGCATGCGACCACGTCAGCACCACGATCAACCCACGATCACGTAGCCTGCATGCACCTACACCCTATGCGCCCAAAGTAGGACCATGTACCCACATAAAAACCTGTGTGTTTTCTCATGTGGGCGCATAACATCATTCCAGCCCAAGAACGACTATAAAAAAGGGTCTCATCCCTCTTCAAAATATAGAACGGAGAGCATTTTTCAAGAGTCAAATTGCTGCACTTCATGCCAGTAAGTCGAGAGTTAGCAATTTTCTTAGGTTTTCTTTCACTTTTGTAATCGAAGTGTCAACAGAGTAAAGGAGCAACTGTCGCTCGATCTCTATCGTTTCATTCCCCAGAATTCTTTTTGTACTCAGGGATCCTCAGCGCAGGATCTGTCAGGCGTACTCAATTTTTGGTACCTTGCGCCAATAAAGAAAAGACAACGTTTTTTCTTCTTTTTGTGTGTCCACAAAAATAGCGACTCTGCTAGGGATTATATTTTCCTCTGACGAGAAGGTGGTGACGCAATCCGATACTGACAAAGTAGGAAGCACTTAGAAGATGTTGATCGTGAAGTCCGATCAGCAAGCGTTCGAAGAGATGCTGTCGAAGGACAGCTCTACTCCCTTAAAATTAGCGAAGCCAAGCAAGTCTCGTAAGACTTGGCTTCCAAAGGCTCGCCGTGCATATTCTGCCAGTGACATAGCAGATATGCAACTGAAGGACTCTGTCTCTGCCACAGAAGCTCCACAAATAAAGAAGGCTCACACCATTCCGGGCTCTACTAGTCCAGCGACTTCTCTCTTGTGCAACCAATAACAGAATGTTCAACGCTCGAGACTTGGCAAAGGAAAACACTACGATGCTAAGAATCAGAGTGTACAACACTCTGGATAAACTCAACGAGGCTCACAAATGAAGGAGTCGAAGCTGGAAGAAAATAGCACTTCTCCACCAAGCTATGCGCCCAAGGGAGTGTGTGGGCACATAACTCTGATCAGAAGGCTTCTGTCTTCGACAGATTGTACATACAGGGCCATACGCCCAAGGCTATGCGCCCAGGCTCAACTGACCTATACTATGCATCCATATCGAAGAAGCTTAGACATGCTGCCAAGAAGCATGTGCCCAAAGGCAAACTCCGTGGCATATGCGCCTACAGCAAAAAGACAGGCCCCAACGTGTATAACACGGGACTGTCTTCAAGGTCATCACAGAACTTAGTTGTGGGGGTTGCCCCTACACATAAACTAAGTCTGGATGTGCCAACTCTCCTTACAAACCCACATGCAAAGTTTGGCGATGCATGTGATATGGGTTTTAAGGCAAAACTCCCTTCCGCTGACTTACGCGACATGATAAATCATAAGCGCAAAGCGAGGGAGTACATAACAATTCATGGTGTACATCCGTTCACTACTATTATCATCAACTGTTGCCGCTCTAAAGCAACGAAAGTGCCTCAAAGGCAGTCCGTGTTTCGATGGCTACATTTCTCTGATGATGAAAAGTCGCTGTATGTTTCATCCAACATGGCGTCTTGGGGTCCTCCTTACGGAAGTCCCAATCAAAGAAGGTAGACCACGAACCCAACTTTTTCTCTCAGTTTCGAAAACAGAAGAAGAAGAACTCTACCAACAGATAGCCAGCATGCTGTCACATCTGAAGGAGTTTATATGGGTACTAGGTCGAAGGCGAGATTCTGTATGAATGACGAGGACTCCCAAGATGGGGGTAGTATTCCCTCAGAGTCTGTAGCAGATGACCTTCACACTGGAGGTAGCCTTCCAGATGACGATGATCTTTCCGAGTCTGACGGTGACTATCTACCTCCCCTACCTGAAGATAAGGGACTTGTCAACTCAGAGACAGACAGCATCAGCACCAGTTGTACTATTTCCTCTGTTTGTCCTTGCATGTTATCTACATACATGGTGGACGGAGAAAGACCTGAAGAAGCCAGTGATCAGACCAACAAATGGCTAGAGGGTCTTGAAACAGCATTTGCCAAGATAACTGATATGCTTACCAGTATCATGGCAGTCCAAGCTGCTGGGGCTGTTCCTCCACCTCAACAAAACGTCTCAGCTCACGTTAGTCCGGCTTATAGCCATAACCCTCATTCACTACAAAAGGAGTATCATTCCGTTGTGCCTCCTCCAAATCTTGTAAATACTGGGGGTGGTCCTTCACCAACGATGCCTGACAATCGTACAACAGCCATTTCCTAACACCTGCTCAATCAACAGGACGCAATTGATTCTCTGGTTGCCTGTCTCAATACCATCTCATACAAAGATGAGCTTCAGAAGCTGGGAATATCTCAGACTTATCCTCCTGAATGGGAGAATGCTACTTGCCCTGATAACTACAAGACGCTGATGCTAAATTCATTTGACGGGATGACTTCTCCTCGTCAATACATGACATACTTCAACATGCAGACTCTACACTTACCCAGGGATGATCCATTCTTGTCAAAGTTGTTTATTAGTACCTTACAGGGGGTAGCTTTTGAATGGTTCTGCAGTCTGTCTGACGGTTGTATCAATTCTTTTAAAGACTTGGAGAGGTTGTTCCTCAACAGGTTTTATGAGAGTGGCATGCATGTTAGTATGTCCACCCTCATCGAGACCAAGCAAAAGAGAACTGAGTCTATCATTGCTTTCATCGAATGCTTCAGGCGGCTAGCGTTGAATATGCCCTTCTGCATACCAGACTCAGAACTTATGGATACTTGTCGACATAACTCCCTTCCTACAGTAAAGTTCTGTCTGGGTATACATAAGTATGATACATGGCCCGCTTTCATTGGTGCCGCTGATGCTGCTGAAAACAACGTTCCTAATCTGGAACTAATGGGGTTAAAAATACCCAAATATGAAGACAAGGGTAAGCATCCTCAAACTATCCCTGTCCGTGGGGGTAAAGGGAAAGAAGTCTTAACAGTCGACACTTCCAAGGGAGCTTCCAATTCTCAGGACACCTCCGACAAGCCTAAGAAGACCTTCTCCTTTGACGAAGACGATGTTATTTCCATTTTTTACACATTGACGAAGGGTAATAAACTGACATTGCCTCCACCACGACGTCCTGCAGAGGCGAACCAACTCAATGATCCCAAGTACTGTCTTTATCATCAGTACGTGCATCATTCCACTAAGGATTGCATCGTCCTGAAGAAGAGGATACAACAGCTTATCGGTAGCCAAGTGATCAACCTCGATGCTGAAGACAAAGTCGTATCTTCTAACATGATTTCTCTTCAGTTTGGTGACTTTTCTCCCATATAAGTCCCAGACGGCGTGATTCTGATCCCCGAGGCAGTAATAGAAGTCGTCAACCTGCCGCTAGCTCGTAACTCAACCTTGGTGCCACTCACGACTGAACATGGTGAGGTCATGTGGGTCAATCCGGACCATATGCAAGAAATGACACAGGGGGTGGTATCTTTCAAAGCAAAGGGCAAGAAATATAAGTCATGCCATATGGTGTCTTCTTCCATCTACGAAGTTCTATCTAGCGAGACACGATCGGGGAAGGCTTACCTACGGACTTACGACCCCGCACAAGAAGAAGCAGCTCCTTCTCAAGCTCCTGCTGCCACCACAAGTTCAGAAGTCGGTCCGTCTAAGCCTTCAACTACCGACAAAGCCAAGCAGAAGGAGACACGATTTGACAAGTCTCTGAAGGCGCCAACTCTCGAAGGTATGGATCAGCCCTACAACTTCGACATACTGGCACAGCTGGCAAATACACCTACCAGGTTGTCTCTGTTCGATCTATTGTGACTCTCCAAAGAAACGCGGAAGGCCTTAAGTAAGGCATTACTACATACAGACTCTTATCTCGTTGAAGTCAAAACTCCCGCTGAAGACACTGTCTCTTGTCCCCACTGCCATAGTACTATGGAAGTGGTGCCCAACATCACCTTTTTACAGGAGGACATGCTACTCAAAAATAATTGTCATGATAGACCTCTATACTATACAGGTTATATCGGGGCGATTAGGGTGGATCGGATGCACATCGATCCAGGTTCCTCCCTCAGCATCATTCTTAGAAGTTTGCTTCAAATTCTAGGAATCCCTCTGCATAAGCTATCTGCAACCAATACAACTATAATGGCTTTCAATGCTGGGAGAAGCCACCAGCTAGGCGAGATCCGTCTCAAGTGCCAGATCGGTAACCTCCGAACGGAGGTTTCTTGTTATGTGATCGATGCCAATGTATCCTACAACGTCTTATTGGGACGTCCATAGATACACGAGAACATGATCGTCCCTTCCACACTTCACCAGTGCATCAAGTACGTCAACAGCGATGGCGTCGTGAAGACAGAGTTTGTCGATATCGATCCTTTTAAGGGCATCAAAGCCTACTATGGAGATTCGGTACTTTACCAATCTCAGCTCCCCAAGGATCACGACAACGAAGCTGACGATGAAGCTGAAGCAAGTTCATCCTCCAATGATGGTCCCCTGATTATCCGAGTCAAAGGACGTACTACTCCAAAAGTACTCCGAAGCCTCTCACAATCTGGGTGAAAAAGAAGAACCCTGATAAGGTCAAACCACAGACCATCACTCTTCGCAAGACACCTCGGATGGAACCTGCTGAAGTCTGTCCTCCCAATCCTGAAGAATTATTCTACGTGGTGAACTTGGCCAAGACTGTGGCTCTTCTTCCAGATAATGACCCTCTCAATGAGTATATCAATACTCAAAATAATGTACCTTCAGTGGATGATGTTATCCCTGAAGAAGAACTTGTATATTTTCTTAGTAAAGGTTTATCTTTGAATTATTCTGATGTCTACCAATCTGTAAACTAGTATATAGATACGATATACGCTCTAGAGGACGGCATAGGCCCACACCTCTGCATGCCAGTCACGATACCTCGTCTGTGGGAAAAAGTCTAGCCAGAAGATATCTACTACTTCATCGTTTCAGCTAGAAAGAAGGATGAAGAATTAATCATCTTCGGTCGAATAATTGGCAAAAAAAAGTTTGTTTCGGACTCTACTTCTCCCAATCACAACATGGAAGCTGACTATGACTCTGGAAAAATACAACTTTTTTGATATAGTTGGCAGGCCAAGAATATCATCCAGAACATGGGATATGACATAAAAAGCGACCAGGGGCTAAACTACAGCTGGGGACGACGGTTGCCAATACGTCACTTCGCTCCTCCCGGTAAACCCGAGAACTACTATCAATAAAATGGAGTTGGTTTGGGTTATGTCACTCCTCCAACAACTCCCGAAAGATCAGATGATGAAGGAGATCGTTGTTCTCATTCTTTTGATTCCTATCTCTGGGACTCAGACTCCAGCATCGGTGACATGTTCAAAGCAACTATGTCCGTCAACATAGTTTCAGTTGACCAAATTACAGACGATGTCCAATCAATCGAGCTTGAACAATAGGCTAAAAAAATGGATTCTAGGGGGAGCTATGTTTCGAACAATATAAACCACCTACCGAAGACGAAGTCATCCAAGTCAATTTAGGAGATGAATCATCTTTTAAACCAATCTTCATCAGCAAAAGTCTATCTGGCGATGAACGATAATCTCTTATACAACTTATAAGAGAATATATCGACGTCTTTGCATGGAGCTATGAAGACATGTCAGGCCTAGACCTTAAAGTCGCCATGCACCGTCTAAATATTTCGTCTAAAGCTAAGCCAGTGAAGCAGCAGCAACGACAATTCCGACCAGATGTCATAGAGGCCATCGGGAATGAAGTCAAGAAGCTCATTGCCAGTGGATTTATTCGCGAAGAACAACACCCTGACTGGGTTGCTAACATTGTTCCAGCCATAAAAAAGAATGGTAAAGTTTGAGTCTGTATCGATTACCGTAATTTGAACTCGGCATGCCCAAAAGACGAGTTTCCTCTACCTATCACCGACGTAATGATCGACAACACTTGCAACTTCGAGCATATGTCCTTCATAGATAGATTCTCAGGCTACAACCAGATCAAGATGTTTCTCGATGATGAGAAGCACACATCTTTTCGAATACCGTTAGGGGTATACTGCTATACGTGATGCCCTTTGGATTGAAAAATATAGGGGTGACATACCAGCGAGCCATGAACACAATTTTTTGTGATCATTTACGCAAAATAGTGGAGTACTACGTAGACGATATCGCAGTTAAAAGTCGTCTCAAGGGCAACTACCTACAAGACTTGAGAACGGTGTTCGAACTAATACGTGCACACCAACTCAAGATGAATCTAACCAAGTCTTTTCTGGCAATCTCCGGCGGCAAGTTCCTGGGTTTTGTCATCACTTCAAAGGGTATACATCTTGACCCGAAGAAAGTGAAGGCCATCCTCGATATACATCCTCCAAGAAACCTCAAAGAGCTATACGGACTACAAGGAAGGCTAGCCTACATCAGACGATTCATTTTGAACCTTTCTGGAAGGTGTCAACCATTTACTCAGCTCATGAAGAAAGGTATATCTTTCGTCTGGACTGAACAATATCAACGCGCATTCGACGACATCAAGAAGTATCTCATAAGCCCCCCAGTTTTGGTGGCTCCAATAATAGGGAAGCCCTTCTTATTATATATCCGCGCTATGGACCATTCTCTTGGTGCCCTATTAACTGAGAAGAATCAAGGCGGCTATGAACATGCAATCACTACCTCAGCCGCACAATGGTGGGGGCCGAACACAGATACACACCTGTGGAAAAGGAATACCTTGCACTAGTATTTGCTATCCAGAAGACACGCCACTATGTGTCCGGGCGGACTATCCACATCATATCTAATGTCAATTCTCTCAGAATACTCATGACTAAACCGGGTTCTCGTAATTCCCGCTTAGCTACATGGGCAATGCTGTTGACTCCATACGATATGTTGTTCGTTCCTTAGAAGGCAGTAAAAGGCCAAGTAAAAGGCCAAGCGTTAGCTGATTTTTTAGCAGCTCATCCGGTGGCAGAATCTTCCAAACTCTACGACAAAATCCCTGATGAAGTAGTAGAGTCTAATATCGCAACTGAAGAAATTCCCATTTGGCAAATGTTTTTTGACGGTACATCAAGAACATGACCTAAAGGAAATATCATGGCCGGAGTAGGCGTCGTGCTCGTGTCACCCGACCATCGGGTTATACATCGTGCATATTCTCTCGTAGAACCCTGCACTAACAACGTGGCCGAATTTAATGCCCTATTGATTGGCCTACAACTGGAAAAACAACTGGTAGTTGACTATCTAGAAGCTTACGGCGACTCCAAGCTAATAGTCAGTCAGGTCCGAAGGGATTATGAAGTTCATCACGAAGATCTCATCCCCTATCACAAAGCGACAATTAAGTTGGCGTCTACTTTCGCTAGATTCTTCATCGAGCGCGTGCCTCAACTACAGAATATAGAAGCAGATGCTCTAGCCGGTCTCACTGCTTCCTTGACCGTCCCTACCAATACTCAGCAGTCGATCACAGTGTCTGGTCAAAAACTATTCTGTGTGAAAGATGCCTTACATATTCGTCATAGTTACACAATGGAAATAAACGTCGACGTTAAAGACTAGAGATTTCCTTTCATAGACAACGCCGTCTATAGAATCCTCTCCGAGGACCCAAAGGAAGCAGTGTCTACCCAAAGGCGATCCCTTAGATTTTACTACGACACAGCTACCAAGATGCTGTACCGACGCTCTTACGACGGGCTACCGTTACGATGTTTATCAGACACAGAAGCCAAATATGCACTCCGAGAGGCTCACGACGGAGTTTGTGGTGCACATCAACCAGGCCCCAAATTATAAGATCGCCTCAGATGAATGGGTTATTATTGGCCCACGATGATAGCAGATGCTATTGAATACGCAAAGAAGTGTAGGGCTTGTCAGTTCTATGCTGATTTTATTCATCAACCTTTAGAGTTTCTACACTCGACGGCAGCATCCTGGCCTTTTGAAGCCTGGGGTATGGACATCATAGGCCCAATCAGCCCGCCATCCTCCAGAGGATATCGGTTCATCCTAGCCATAACGATTACTTCTCCAAATGGGCAGAAGCTATACCGCTCACCGAAGTGAAGGTGTCGAAGGTGATCAGTTTCATCAAATATTATATTATCTACCGCTTCGGCCTACTTCGCAGGATCATCCATGATTAATGGTCCACAATTCGTAAGTCATACATTCTATCGGTTCTGAGATAGGAATCGAATCTAGAATGTAGCCTCTACTGCCTATAATCCAGCGGCTAATGGGTTAGCAGAAGCCTTCAATAAAGCCATCATTAAACTTCTTAAGAAATTTGTATCTTCAAACAAGCGCGATTGGAATGAGAAGCTCACGCTATTCTCTCTGGTTTATGGGAGCGAAGCAGTTCTTTCCCTGGAAATCCAGATTCCTCCTCTTCGAGTAGCCTTAGCCAGCGAGTTGACTACCGAAGAAAGCTACCGTCTGCGACTACAGGAGCTCGAAGCGTTAGACAAAAAATACTTGTTAGCTCAGCAGCACATTGAGCTATACCAAGCACGCTTTCTAGAGCCTTCAATAAAAAGGTGAAGGAAAGAATCTTCCAAGATGGTGATCTAGTCTTAGCAGTGAGAAGACCAATGGTCATGACGCACAAAACAAAAGGGAAATTTTAGTCTAAGTGAGAAGGTCCTTTTATTATAGAATCAGTGTATTCTAACGGTGCATACCGACTAACCAAGCCTGATGGTGACTTGCTTATGATGCCTATCAACGGCAAGTTCCTCAAGAAATATTATGTGTAACCTTTTGTAAATAATATTCACATATGTCCAGTCATGTAAATATATAGTATGATGTTTATGTGATTCAAAAAATCATCCAACTATTATCCGTATTTCAAGAGTCTTGAATACGTCATGTCCTCTAAAAATTTCCTTAGTGGAATCATTCCCATTTTTTGACTCTGTCCAAACTCGGTTTGACGAAAATAAGTCACGTCCCTATTACCTCTGAATTGTTTTCCGATAATTATTTCCCCAGTAGAATGACTAAGGAATGTTTTGCCATGTCCATATAACAAAGCGTTTATCAAGGATAATCACGTTCATATTATCTCTGAATTATCCACTCCGACCAAATATTTTATCTTCCCACGTCCATATTACCTCTGGTCAGATATAGAACATCCTCTGATATTACGTCCATATTACCTCTATTAGCAGATTCATTCAACTTATTATCTATATTCAAAAGAAAAAACTTGAATATAAACCGGATAATAAGTCTACATCAAATTCCCCAGTAGAATACCGACCAGAAATATCCCTATTACGTTCACATTACCTCTAGTTTCGATATTTCACAAGAACACATTCATGAATTTTAAAAACCAAAGATTCTTTATTCTTTTTTTAAAAACGACTATCAAAAGGCGGGAAAAAAAGGATACAAGTGCCTTGACGGCTAGAAGAAACAATCACAAACAAAAAATCTAAGGGATACATAGTCGATTGATATTGTCCCTTAGAGCCACGATTTCAGCTTCAGAATTCGCGGTAGCTCGGCGGCGTGCCTCTTCTTGACGAGCAGGATCAGACTCATGTGCTCTTCCTCCAACTTTACCAGCTGTTCTTTTAAACGGGCAGAAGTGGTAGCGGTCATGGCAGCCTGAGCCAAGAAGTCCTCCTGCTCAGATGTTGCTGTCCTCAAGTTGGCTTCCAACTGAGCAATCTCGCTTTGGATCTGCGTGATGCGATTATACTTCTTTGTAATCTGCACGGCCAGTTTATTCTTCGAGGCAGCACGTGCCTCACTCGTAGCCTTAAACTGACCATACTGATCGGCCAATTCGCTGATCTCTTGAACGAGGACATCCTTTCTCGCCTAAAAAGTAGCCTTCTCCTTCGCGTGAGCCGTGATCAAAGCCTCATCTTCTGCACGGAACAGCGATGTCGGGCTCCATTGTTTGGCATCTCAGAATCTGGCCACCTGACCTTCCAGATCATTCAGAACTATCCTCAGAGTATTGGCCCGCTATTCATAGCCGGCAATGCTCTCAAGGGCCGCCACTTGGCATTCGGCAACAGCCTTCACAGGGCCAAAGGCAGGATTCCGATTCAGGACCCCAGAAAGCTTTACTTTCAACACAGAGTAGAAAGCTTTGACGACTTCCTGGGCCATCTCGTCGTCTTTAGTGGAGGTCGTCGGGAGGATGCTTGGAGAGTTTCTTCCGCTCTTGGAAGGGATACCTGACAAGAAGTCGAACCTGACAAGAAAATAGTCTATACATCAGTAAAAAAAAAGAGTACGAAAGAGTTATAATTTTGTACCTTCGACTTGCTCAGTGCCAGCCTGGGCTACGTCATCAGTCATGGCTTCAGAGAAACCGAAAGCAGGCCCAGACTGTTCAAAAAGAATAACATCAAGGCTTCGAGCGGCATCAGGCCTGGTATCCTCCACAATCCCAGCTGGAATATGAGCAGATTCTGTGACGCCCCAGAACCAGAATACTGGAGAGCCGGGGCGTACATAGCCAGCTACGTATATTGAAATGGAATCTACCTCGCTATACGGTCACAGCTGTCTAGATATATGAGGGTTTAACTACAAGCCAACAGTCTCCTATGGTCATGAACAAGCCTATTGTCTCAATCTTAAGCAAGCAATAATAGTTACAAGATGTCAGAGCACCAAATATATAATAGCAAGGCGTCCCATACATTACATATTGGATGATCATGAAGCTGGTCGTAAAAAATGTCAAGACTAGCAAGAGTTCAGTCATACATGATCAACCCTAGAATTTGTTAATCATGTTACAGCCCGTAGGCAGACAGTAAGTAAATATGCATCGAGCTAACAGGTACTCGTCGGCTAAACGCCTCAAAAGAATAATTTTATAATGTAGTGAGCGAATCAAAAAGAAAAACCCACTCGTAGCCCGGATTCCGTCTAGTTGTCACCATTGGACTGGAAGTTCGGTAGATCTTTGGAAGCTGCTCCGAAATCTGGCCACACAAAACCAGCTGGGTCAAACCCCATAAAGAGCAAGTGCCACAAAAGAGGCCACGAAATAAGAACGAAAACCAGCATATCAGATCATAAGGAAAATAGAAGAAAAGTACCGTTAATAAAGAGTACAACAGGACAATAAACGACTAGGGACGTGGAACCATTCCGGGAGCCAGGTTACAACCCTTAACCAAACAAGGACCGGGGTTGTACCCTTCGTCTGAATAGCACCTTGTCTCTACCCATTTATTGTTAAGATAAGTAAAACAAACATGCTCAGGAGAAACCAGGTACTGGGACTAGACGAGACTTAGACAGGGCTGGACACCATCCATTCACAAGCGGCCAAACAAATACTACGGCTTACTACTTAACTAACTAGGGTTATCATATGCCTAATTACTAACAAGGTGCAAATGAGAAATTCCCAGTCCCAAGCCCTGCAGACTATCCAGTTATCCTTCCGCGGGTTGAGAGTATTGTTGGGTACATTGCCCGGGAGACAATATACCCTTAGGTGACTTAGAGGGTGCAACACATGACAGTGTGCTGGAAATGTGCCCTACTCGTCGGCAGGCTACAAGTCCTTTTAAAGCGCCCAGATAACGAGATTGCCTGTGACTGGGAATTCTCCATGAACTATAGTTTGATCTAGTAATTAGCCTAATCCATATTCAATACGAATCCCTGACCGTGGTAACCAGGGAGTCATGTCCTAGACATGATGCAAGACAAGACAAGACAAGTGGATTGCACGAAGCAGTAAGAATGAACACCCACGGTGTCAGAGTTGGTTATATAAGGCATGTTTGCCATCGCAACAATATCAATTATTAAGTCGAGTTATAAGTAAGTAGTGCACCGCCACGGGCCACTATCAAGTTATGCAGTTACAAGATTAATTATGAATCACAGGTTACAAGTTAAGAGCGCACCCCATCGGGTCACTACTAAGAAGATCAGAAGTACTAGGATCATAAATCACAAAAATCACGAAAATTGTACTAGTCATAAGCAAAATACCGAAAACCGTGCCAGGTCGTGTTGGGTCAAGGCAGTCGTGTTGTGTGGAACAAGATCTCAAAACTCCAATCCACAAAAGAGAAGCCAAGCCCGAGGAAAATAAAACTAAACCACCTTGGGCAAGTAGATTGCGCTAGGGTTCCTGGGGTCGGGTTGCGCTAGGGTTAGATTGCGCTAGGGTCGAGCTGCGCTGGGGTCGGGTTGCGCTAGGGTCAAGCTGCACTGGGTCAAAGGGCGCTGGTTCAAAGGGCGCTGGGGTTGGGTTGCGCTAGGAAGTGAGCGGTGACTGGCGCTGGCCAAGTTGCGCCGGAGCCAAGCCGCGCCAGAGCCAAGCATGCCGAGGGATGGGAGGCGCTGGAGCTAAAGAGCGCCAACGAGAGGGGGCACGGTTTGCCAAAGGGCGCCAAGCGCGGGTCAGCCCAGCGCTAAAGAGCGCTGGTCGAAGAAGGGTTGGCACGGTTCGCCAAAGGGCGCCGAGCGCGGGTCAGTCCAGTGCTAAAGAGCGCTGGCCGAGGTCTTCTTCTCCAACAGGCTGAGAAGAGAACCCAAGAACACCAAAATTCTAAATCTCATAACATGGCCAAATCAAAACGAAATTTAGATTTTTAAAGTTCTAACTTGTGTAAAATTGAATTCTCTACCACATGGAAACCTGAAAACAAGCAAAAATCTGAGTTTAATAGATCAAAACCGAGAAAATTCGAAAATGGTTAAAACTTAGATCTAGAAAAATGGAAACTCCAAATCACAAAATGCCAAGTTCTAATGTGGTTCACCATGGCCTAATCTAACTAATAGACAAATAAAATAGGGTTCCTATTTGGTTATAATGCCCCAGTTCCGGAATACGGGGACGTACACGGCTAGCTACACCGTATAAGGTACGAATACGCTATACGGTGATGACGGCTGTCCAGTCTGGTTGGGTATCCTAGCATGCAATCAATCTATCAAGAGTCACCCTTCTACGATGGATTCAATATCATGACAGGAAAGTCAATAACCAAATATCCAAGCTAATCACTATAAGCAATGCTAGGCCCTCTGGCTCACAAGAATCCTCCAATGCAATGATCACAAGCCACTAGAAAACGAGCCCCTCTAACTACCAAGACATAGCAATCAAACTAGGTTTCCCCAACTACCGGAATACACAAAGGTACCAGGTTTTGGGCATTTGGGAAGTCGAGTAAAATCATATAATAATACCCTCGATATTCTCCTCGTTCCACGAAATATTCGAAATCACCAAAATCCAAGAATCCACATAGATCCACCGAATCAATATCCCGAGATCGTACTCTCCATAATACTCAATCCTCAGTCATATCCACAAGTCACAACTCCTAATACATAGGACAACTGTCTGCTCTATCTGACTGAACTAGGATAACTCCTAGGATGGAGGGTCAGGGAACAAGAGTCCGATAATCAATGCCGCCGGAAGTGGCAAGGATTACATGGACCGCTCTGGAGCAAATCCACAACCCTTAAACCAAACAAGGACCAGGGTTGCAGACCATCTCCCGAGTGGAACCGCTCTCCTTACGCTATCCGACGGACAAGACAGGTCAGGAGCTAAGCGACTAATCTAGTATGGAGTCTACCTAGCAGGCAAGGGGATCAGGTATACTATACCAAGGTGAACAGGCACGAGCCCAGTCCAGCAAACCAAAGGAATGGTTCTGTCCAGTCCTTCGAACCAAATTCCCGATCGAGAATTTTGGAAGAATCCGGCAGAGTCTCCTCTGTATTCTGGACAGGAGCTTCCAGCGAATTGGGACTAAAACCACTCGGCACAACCCGCCGCAGAATCGCAGAATCGCAGGCTGAGAACACTAAGTCTCAGCTACCAGCAGCACTAAGATGCGTACTGGGAACAAGTCGATAGCCGAGAACACTAAGTCTCGGCCTCCAGCAGCACTACGATGCGTACTGGAAAATCAATCGAACCCGAGACCACTAAGTCCCGGCCTCCAGCAGCGCTACAATGCGTACTGGGCGCCAAGCCAACATGCATAATAATAAAATAACCGCCTCGCAGGGCGCATCACAGCACATGCTCGTAATTCTAACCCAAGCGCAATCACAACCACAAGAATAGTTCGCCAAGCCGTTACCCGACCGCGAGTCGGACACGGGACATACAGGGACAATCCATACATGTGAGTCGTGCTCGTGTCCTCGGAGGTGTGGATGACCCATCCGAGTTGTCCGATACGGTCTATCCCGGTATCGGACCAAGCTATCCTAAGTTATCATCATGGCAGATCTACTACTAGGCTACACTAATCATGGTTATAAAATTTACAAGTACAAATTAATTAAATGAAATAAAATCCAGGAGAGAGGGCAAGAGCCGTCGATGAGCAAGGGATACTTGCCTAGAGGGCTCGGCTAGGTAAGCAAGTCTTCGGCAGTCGCGATCCAAGCTAGCACGCCAATCGAGATCCTCAGAACACACAATAAATAATCATCAGCACCAAATAATAAAATAATAGAATAATCACAAGAGATGGCAGAAGGCTATACCGTACGGGTCCCGCAAGCAGCGCAGGAATCTGGCACGGAAATCGAGGCACGCGGACCGATACGGGCATGCAAATCGAGACGCGCACGAGAATCGAGAGAACACGAATATCGAGACGAATGAGAAACATAAACGTGCACGTAAATCGAGACGTGCACGTAAATCGAGATGACCCAAGGTCCAAGGAGCACGTAAATCGATATGGCACACAAATCGATGTGTGCACGCAAATCGAAAAGGTGCAGAGTCCAATGCGGCACACAACCGAGGCGGCACATAAATCGGTACATGCACGCAAACCGAGGCAACA
Source organism: Iris pallida (assembly GCA_029216955.1). Classification (NCBI taxonomy): domain Eukaryota; kingdom Viridiplantae; phylum Streptophyta; class Magnoliopsida; order Asparagales; family Iridaceae; genus Iris; species Iris pallida. The sequence goes on along the minus strand of JANAVB010021595.1, from coordinate 5,449,993 downwards.
CAAGATATAATATGACATGCAAATCGATACGACACACAAATCGGTGCGTGCACGCAAATCGAGGTGGTACGGGTCACGAGGTAGGCACAAAGGCCGAGACACGAGGATCGAGACAACGCACCAACCGAGGTAGCACGTTGCCCGAGGCAGCGTGGGGCTCGAGGCGTCGTGCTGCCCAAGACAGCACGTGGATCGAGGTACACGCAAAACGAGGCGATACGTACACCGAGGTGCACACGACCCAAAAACACGAGGAAGTGCACCAATCGAGGGTGCGCTGCCCGAGGAACACGCTGCACGAGGCAGCGCACTGCTCGAGGCAGCACGCTGCCCGAGACGTACGGATCGAGGGGCTCGCTTCCCGAGGAGCTCACAGCCCGAGGAGGGGAGAGAGGAGGGTGGCGGAGCTCACCAGAGGGGGACTCGGCCAGGTCGGGTCGGACCACCAACGGGGGAGGGTGGTCAGCAGCAGGAGCCAAGTCGGGGCGGCGCTGCTTGCCGGAGAAGGGCGGAGGAGACGGAGGCCGTCGTGGAGCTCGGCCAAGTCGGGTCGGGGGCTCCCGGCGGCAGAGGAGAAGACAGAGAAGGAGAGACGAGGGCGGTGCCGGTGGCGGCCATGGGGGCTCGGCCAGGCGGAGGAGAAGGGAAGAGAGGAAAAGTGGTGGTGGTGCTGGTGGCGGAGACGACGATGATGATGGTTGTGGCGGCGCTGGAAGTGGTGGTGGCGATGATGGCAGCCGTCGAAGGAGGCGGGGGCGACGCCGATGGTGAGGGTGGTCGCCATGGCGATGGTGGCTGACGGAGAGCTCGGAGAAGAAAGGGAAAGGGGGCTGGCTGGAAGTCGTGGTGGTGGTGGCTGATGGCGGAGACGACGATGATGGTGGAGGAGATGACGATAATGGTGGTGCTGGCGGGGAAGGTGGCCGGAGGGGCTGGGCCAGGGAAGAGCGGGAGAGAGGGGAAGCTCGAGAAGGGGACTGGAAAGAGGGAAGAAGAGTGAAGAAGAGAGAGAGCTGAGAGAGAGAGGGGATTTGGGGGGGTTCTCCAGGGAAGAGAGAGAGGAAAGATTTCGGGAGAGAGAGAGAGGAAAAGGTGAGGGAGGAGAGAGAGAGTGGGTGAGTGATGTGAGGGGTGATGTGAGGGGGAGTAGATATTTTGGGAGGGTAGTTTAGGAACAAGAAAATTAATAATAATAATAATAATAATAAGGATAATAAGGATAAAATTACCTCCAAGAAAATAATAAAAATTTCAAAAATACCCCAAAATTAAAATCCTCCAAATAAAATAACACGGTCAAATACGTACTCCAAAATAGGAATATTACATCCTATCCACCTTACAAAAATTTCGTCCTCGAAATTTTAGAATTATCAAAAATAGGATTTTCAAAACTAGTACATATATATCTGCCGTGAAAAACTCTACCCACCTTACAGAAATCAAGTAATATAATAAGAAATGAACAAAATCTCAATATAAAAACATCAAGAAGAACGGTGCATGGCTACATAAATCAACTCGTAAGGTAAATCTAAACAATGAAGCAATCTCGAAAAAGTAAAATCTTGCATGCACGAAATAACCCCATAAATCAAAACAAGTACAAAATATCGAAAACAATGTCCAAAAACATAAAATCCCAGCTACATAAAAATCCTCATAAATTATAAAATACAGGACATCTGTCTCGAACCGATGACCGTAGTTCCTAATATCCGAAAAATGTGTGCCATGGTCATTCTTTGCCGCGCCATCCGGAATGGCTGCAAAAGATTCACCAAAATACTGTAATCGAGCGGCTGCAACTTTCGTTACCATGCCGTCAAGGTATACTAGGGTCACCCGGTACTTTCGACAAATATCCAAAACAAATCGAATCCATAACCCAAATATTCAAATCACTAAGATCACAAAATCTCTAACAATGTAATGAGAGTCCTAGAAAACAATCAAAATCCAAAATCCAGGTGAATCGTAACACACATCGAAAAATATCTTCAACAATAACCACAAGATAGCTTTTCTAGGAAAATACTCCAAACCAAGAATCCACATCAAAATATAATGTATAGAAAGTATATCTATAATCAAAATAATATCTGAAATAGATAATCATGAGTGCGGAACTGTCCGAAATCAAGGAAGCCGAATCGATACAAGAATATCCCTCGGATACTCAACAAATGTTAAAATATCCAATCTCAGAGTCCTGATGAAATCTTCATTCTGCAGCAATCCAGCCAACGCACAAAGAGGGCGATAATGATACTAAGTCAACACGAAGTCAACGCACGAAAGGGATAACAAGAAATCAACCAAGGCGATACACCGGTAGAGAGTCCAGAACCCAAGATAAATAATATAGTAACCCAAGATAAGACCAGACATCGTCTTACCAGATAAGGTGATCGACATGACCAACTACAGGATCATATCTATCAAACAAGGATCAGAGGTAGATAACAAGAATAAGATAGGGCAAAGCAAAATAGGTCCAGGTAGAGATGAGGACCAATTCACATGTTCAAGGGAGCGAAGGACAAGTGTAACAAGTGGGAATACCAAGGAATAGTGGACTGAGATCAATAATCATGTGATACCCAACAAAATCCTAAAACGAGACCTGCATGGGCCACCACTAAAACCAAGTAACGCCCGAGTTCCGGAATACGGGGACGTACACGGCCAGCTACACCGTATAAGGTACGAATACGCTATACGGTGATGACAGCTGTCTAGTCTGGTTGGGTATCCTAACATGCAATCAATCTATCAAGAGTCACCCTTCTGCGATGGATTCAATATCATGACAGGAAAGTCAATAACCAAATATCCAAGCTAATCACTATAAGCAATGCTAGGCCCTCTGGCTTACAAGAATCCTCCAAGGCAATGATCACAAGCCACTAGAAAATGAGCTCCTCTAACTACCAAGACATAGCAATCAAACCAGGTTTCCCCAACTACCAGAATACACAAAGGTACCAAGTTTTGGGCATTTGGGAAGTCGAGTAAAATCATATAATAATACCCTCGATATTCTCCTCGTTCCACGAAATATTCGAAATCACCAAAATCCAAGAATCCACATAGATCTACCGAATCAATATCCCGAGATCGTACTCTCCATAATACTCAATCCTCAGTCATATCCACAAGTCACAACTCCTAATACATAGGACAACTGTCAGCTCTATCTGACTGAACTAGGATAACTCCTAGGATGGAGGGTCAGGGAACAAGAGTCCGATAATCAATGCCGCCGGAAGTGGCAAGGATTACATGGACCGCTCTGGAGCAAATCCACAACCCTTAAACCAAACAAGGACCAGGGTTGCAGACCGTCTCCCGAGTGGAACCGCTCTCCTTACGCTATCCGACAGACAAGACAGGTCAGGAGCTAGGCAACTAATCTAGTATGGAGTTTACCTAGCAAGTAAGGGGATCAGGTATACTATACCAAGGTGAACAGGCACGAGCCCAGTCCAGCAAACCAAAGGAATGGTTCTGTCCAGTCCTTCGAACCAAATTCCCGATCGGGAATTTTGGAAGAATCCGGCAGAGTCTCCTCGGTATTCTGGACAGGAGCTCCCAGCGAATTAGGGCTAAAACCACTCGGCGCAACCCGTCGCAGAATCGCAGGCTGAGAACACTAAGTCTCAGCTACCAGCAGCACTAAGATGTGTACTGGAAACAAGTCGATAGCCGAGAACACTAAGTCTCGGCCTCCAGCAGCACTACGATGCGTACTGGAAAATTAATCGAACCCGAGACCACTAAGTCCCGGCCTCCAGCAGCGCTACAATGCGTACTGGGCGCCAAGCCAACAAGCATAATAATAAAATAACCGCCTCGCAGGGCGCATCACAGCACATGCTCGTAATTCTAATCCAAGCACAATCACAGCCACAAGAATAGTTCGCCAAGCCGTTACCCGACCGCGAGTCGGACACGGGGCATACAGGGACAATCCATACATGTGAGTCGTGCTCGTGTCCTCGAAGGTGTGGATGACCCATCCGAGTTGTCCGATACGGTCTATCCCGGTATCGGACCAAGCTATCCTAAGTTATCATCATGGCAGATCTACTACTAGGCTACACTAATCATGGTTATAAAATTTACAAGTACAAATTAATTAAATGAAATAAAATCTAGGAGAGAGGGCAAGAACCGTCGATGAGCAAGGGATACTTGCCTAGAGGGCTCGGCTAGGTAAGCAAGTCTTCGGCAGTCGCGATCCAAGCTAGCACGCCAATCGAGATCCTCAGAACACACAATAAATAATCATCAGCACCAAATAATAAAATAATAGAATAATCACAAGAGATGGCAGAAGGCTATACCGTACGGGTCCCGCAAGCAGCGCAGGAATCTGGCACAGAAATCGAGGCACGCGGACCGATACGGGCACGCAAATCGAGACGCGTACGAGAATCGAGTGAACACGAATATCGAGACGAACGAGAAACATAAACGTGCACGTAAATCGAGATGTGCACGTAAATTGAGACGACCCAAGGTCCAAGGAGCACATAAATCGATGCGGCACACAAATCAATATGTGCACGCAAATCGAAAAGGTGTAGAGTCCAATACGGTACACAACCGAGACGGCACGTAAATCGGTACGTGCACGCAAACCGAGGCAACACAAGATATAATGTGACACGCAAATCGATACGACACGTAAATCGGTACGTGTATGCAAATCGAGGTGGTACGGGTCACGAGGTAGGCACAAAGGCCGAGACACGAGGATCGAGACAACGCACCAACCGAGGTGGCACGTTGCCCGAGGCAGCACGGGGCTCGAGGCGTCCCGCTGCCCAAGGCAGCGCGTGGATCGAGGTACACGCAAAACGAGGCAACATGTACACCAAGGTGCACACGACCCAAAAACACGAGGAAGCGCACCAACCGAGGGTGCGCTGCCCGAGGAACACGCTGTACGAGGCAGCTTACTGCTCGAGACAGCACGCTGCCCGAGACGCACGGATCGAGGGGCTCGCTTCCCGAGGAGGGGAGAGAGGAGGGTGGCGGAGCTCACCAGAGGGGGACTCGGCCAGGTCGAGTCGGGTCGGACCACCAACGGGGGAGGGTGGTCAGCAGCAGGAGCCAAGTCGGGGCGGCGCTGCTTGCCGATGAAGGGCGGAGGAGACGGAGGCCGTCGTGGAGCTCGGCCAAGTCGGGTCGGGGGCTCCCGACAGTAGAGGAGAAGACAGAGAAGGAGAGACGAGGGCGGTGCCGGTAGCGGCCATGGGGGCTCGGCCAGGCGGAGGAGAAGGGAAGAGAGGGAAAGTGTTGGTGGCGCTGGTGGCGGAGACGATGATGATGATGGTTGTGGCGGCACTGGAAGTGGTGGTGGCAATGATGGCAGCCGTCGAAGGAGGCGGAGGCGACGCCGGTGGTGAGGGTGGTCGCCATGGCAATGGTGGCTGACGGAGAGCTCGGGGAAGAAAGAGAAAGGAGGCTGGCTGGAAGTCGTGGTAGTGGTTGCTGATGGCGGAGACGACGATGATGGTGGAGGAGATGACGATAATGGTGGTGCTGGCGGGGAAGGTGGCCGGAGGGGCTGGGCCAGGGAAGAGCGGGAGAGAGGGGAAGCTCGAGAAGGGGACTGGGAAGAGGGAAGAAGAGTGAGGAAGAGAAAGAGCTGAGACAGAGAGAGGGGATTTGGGGGGGTTCTCCAGGGAAGAGAGAGAGGGAAGATTTCGGGAGAGAGAGAGAGGAAAAGGTGAGGGAGGAGAGAGGGAGAGGGTGAGTGATGTGAGAGGTGATGTGAGAGGGAGTAGATATTTTGGGAGGGTAGTTTAGGAACAAGAAAATTAATAATAATAATAATAATGAGGATAAAATTACCTCCAAGAAAATAATAAAAATTTTAAAAATACCCCAAAATTAAAATCCTCCAAATAAAATAATACGGTCAAATACGTACTCCAAAATAGGAATATTACATTGGTGGCAAGGTGCACTTGCCTATGGAGGTTGGGTGTTGTGTGGAGGAAGAAAGAAGAAGATGGAGAAAATTAATGGAAGAGTAATGAGGAGAGAGAACAGTTAGGTAGGATTTTAATGAGGGAGGGTGTGTTGTGTTGAGGGTGGAGTTTAACTAAGGGTAGTCCAAAGCAAACCAAACCAAATCCTCTACATAAGGAATAAAACCACGCCAGGTCCAAAAATTCAATTTACGAGAAAACCAAAATCCGCAAGTCGAGCCAAAATACAATTACAGGCCAAAATCCGAGAAAATAAAATACAGGTCCGAAATACATATAAGCCTAATCAAAATACGTATTCCGAAATACGGACGTTACAACTCTACCTACCCTAAAAGAATTTCGTCCTCGGAATTTAAATCAAGATGCTTAGAGATGTAAGAGCCAGCTATACTATCCACAAATAAGCTACACTAAGCAAACAATCAAACAATCATACATGCAAGCAAGGGATGGAAAGTATAAGGCATAAGGAAGACATTATACCTTACGAGTCAAACAAGTTGGGATATCGCGATCGGATGTCGTCCTCACGCTCCCACGTTGACTCACCTAGAGAGTGATGACCCCAAGCAACACGGACTAAGCTAATAGTCTTGTTCTTGAGTATATTTTCTCTCTGGTCCAATATAGACACGGGCCTCTCCTCATACGAAAGGTTGGTACCAACAACCAATTCCGAATAGTCCAGGATATGGCTCGGGTCCGGGATGTACCGTCGTAATTGGGACACATGGAATACATCATGCACCTCACTTAGCGACGACGGAAGGGCGAGATGATAGGATACATCTCCTACTCGCTCCAGGATATCGAACGGTCCTATATACCTAGGACTAAGCTTTCCCCGTACGCCAAAGCGAATGACGCCGCGGTTAAGCGAGATCCTAAGGAATACATGGTCGCCGATAGCAAACTCTAAGGGACGTCGATGAGCATCGGCCCAATGGCGCTGGCGATCTTGGGCCACTCGAAGGCGATCTCTGACTCTTCTGACAATTTCAACTGTCTGGGCAATCATTTCTGGACCAAGCATCTGCCTTTCTCTAACATCATCCCAGGCTAACGGGGATCTGTACTTCCTACCATACAGTGCCTCGAACGGGGCCATCTGAATACTGGCCTGAAAACTATTGTTGTATGAGAATTCTACCAGGTGCAGGTGATCCTCCCATGAACCATCGGAGTCAAGGGTACAAGATCACAACATATCTTCAAGAGTCTGGATTGTGCGTTCTGACTGGCCATCTGTCTGCGGATGATAAGCTGAGCTAAACTGAAGGTGAGTTCCTAAACTCTCTTGCAGGCTATGCCAAAAGTGTGATATGAATCTTGAATCCCTGTCCGAGGTGATACTAACGGGCACACCGTGAAGCCTGACAATCTGCCTGAGGTACATCTCTGCTAGCTGAGTCGTAGACTGCCCAACTGTGAACGTAAGAAAGTGAGCCACTTTCGTGAGCCTGTCAACTATAACCCAAATAGCATCTCGACCAGCTGGGGATCTAGGCAATCCAGTCACAAAATCCATGGTCACATGCTCCTACTTCCATTCTGGAATCGGCAAGGGCTGAAGAAGTCCAGCGGGCCTCTGATGTTCAGCTTTAACCTGCTGGCAAACCAAATACCGAGAGACAAATTGGGCTATCTCCCTCTTTATGCCATTCCACCAAAAATGCTGACGAATGTCTCTATACATCTTCGTGCCACCGGGATGAATAGAATACTGTGAACTGTGAGCTTCTGCCATGACCTCCTGTCTGATATCTCCACTGGGTACACAAAGACGAGTGCTGTGTCGAAGTGTACCATCTTCATGAATGCACAACTCTGGCCTTCTTCCTGCCTCACACTCTGCTCTGAGTTACTGAAGCTTGGAATCTGCTGACTGCGCTCTCCGGATCCTCTCAACTATGCTGGACTGAACCTGTAGACTGGTCATCAACGCCACGTTGGTAGGAAGAACCACTTCAATTCCCATCTTCTGAAGATCTGCCAATAACACTGGATGTACCGTTAGAAAGTAAACTCCGGCTCTCCTGCTCAACGCATCTGCTATAACGTTGGCCTTCTCTGGATGATACTGCAAATCCATATTATAGTCCACCAGTAGCTCGAGCCATCTTCTCTGCCGCATGTTAAGGTCCTTTTGGGTGAAAACATACTTCAGGCTCTTGTGATCAGTAAATATCTCCACTCTATCTCCGTACAAGTAGTGCCGCCAAAGCTTAAGCGCAAACACTACTACCGCCAGTTCCAAGTCGTGGGTCGGGTAATTCTTCTCATGATCACGAAGTTGACATGATGCATAAGATATTACCTTCCCATGCTACATCAAGACACACCCCAATCCTCTGCCTGAAGCATCGCAATAAACTGTGAATCCTCCGGTCCCATCTGGAAGTGTGAGAATGGGAGCCGTTACCAAACCTCGCTTCAACTTCTCAAATGATTTCTGGCACTCTGCTGTCCATACGAACGACACATCCTTGCGGGTCAACTGGATTATCGGCACAGAAATCCTTACAAAATCTGAAACGAATCGCCGGTAGTAGCCGGCTAATCCAAAGAAGCTACGAACCTCTGCCATTGAGCTAGGTACTGGCCATGTTTCGATAACCACAATCTTCTGGGGATCTACTTCCACTCCTCCTCGGGTAATGATGTGACCCAAGTACGAAATGCGATCGAGCCAGAACTCGTATTTACTGAACTTGGCGTACAACTGGTGCTCTCTAAGCGTCTGAAGGACGATTTTGAGATGCTGTTCGTGCTCTGCTTCGCTCTTGCTATAGACCAGGATGTCATCTAGAATATGATCACAAACTGATCCAAGTAAGACATAAAAATGCGATTCATGAGGTCCATGAATACGGCTGGCGCATTGGTTGCTCCGAATGGCATAATAAGAAACTCCCAATGCCCATACCTTGATCTGAACGCTATGTTTGGAATGTCCTACTCTCTGACCCTGATCTGGTGGTATCCTGATCGCAAGTCTATCTTTGAGAACACTGAAGCCCCTTGAGTTGATCAAACAAGTCATCTATCCTCGGGAGAGGGTATCTGTTCTTGATTGTCATCGAGTTCAAGGTACGATAATCTATACATAGCCTGGACGTACCATCCTTCTTCTTCACAAGAAGCATCGGGACTCCCCAAGGCGATTCACTTGCACGAATGAATCCCTTGGTCCTCAGTTCTTCAATCATCTTGTACAAAATCTCCAACTCTGAAGGCGTCATCCTGTAGACTCGCTCTGATACTGGTGTCGTCTCGGGGATCAAGTCTATAGTGAACTCGATCTCTCTTTCTGGCAGCATTCCTGGAAGTTCCTCTGGGAAGACATCTGAAAACTCTTCAACTATCCGGGATAACTGTACTGCTGCTACTGCCATCCGTAATACTGGGGAAGATGGTGTTTTTTATAAAGAAATTCTCTTTATTTGTTGTGTTTCTGGGAAAATTACAACTGTAGGAATCCGATCTAGAAGACGATCGCTTTATCCCTTGGACTATGCGAAGAAGAAAAGCTCTCAAAATTTTGACAATAGATATCAATGTATCTGTACAATGAATGAGAAAAGAACTCTATTTATAGAGTCAAAAATAATAACTGAAAAGATAACTGTCTTCACAGCCTGTGCTTAGTTGAAAATCACGCAGGATTTAACATACGCAAGGCTGTAAGCAGTTACTGGACGTGGCCTGTAACTGTTGGACACATGGCAATCATGCATGAGTCGTGTGCAAGTTACAGGACACGCAGGCAAGAGATCAGTGGCATGGCTGCCACGTACTCTAATTTGATAAAATCCACGCAGATTTGTTGAAGACGAAATCCACGCGAACTCGGTGTAGAAAGCTTCAAAATCTATGCAAACTTGGGGCAGGAAGCTTCAGGATCCATGCAGACTTCGAGGCAAAGAACTCAAAAATCCACGCAAACTTGAGAAAGAAAACTTCAGAACCCACGCAAACTTGAGATGAAGATCACAAATATATGCAGACTTGAGATAGAACTGCCAGCTGTCTTGATTCGGCGTGTCTCGACTGACACAAAATCTCTGACAGTGATTGCTTTGTCAGTCGCATTAAATGACAAGAAACCTTTTTGGTACGCCAACTCAACGAAGGCTGAGTCTTGCTGAAGAAGATTTCGAAAATCACGCAATAGACGTCGATGATCTCTCGAAGTCTGTGCATACGTGGCATACGAAGAGACATTCTTCGACTGTTGTGCTGTCAGTCATAATTACTCTCTGACAAATGATGAGTTGTCTCCCCAGCGTGATTTGTTTATATTGTCTGGATCAACTGAGCGTGACTTTTGACTCTGTCTTGATCAACTCAGCGTGACTTTCATTTTTGAGGCCTACAAAACCCCCTTCAAAGTTTTCAAAAAATGATAAATTATTTCGAAATACTTTAAAAAATAGAGATGATAAAATAGATTTAGTCACGCTGAGATGACTCCAAAATTTTTCGGAAGTCGAAAAGACTTCGAAGTTCTTTGAAAACATCCAAATGAACTTATTAAATGTCATAATGACTCTTCGTTCTCCGAGACTGATTGTATCCAATTTATGGTGGAATATGAACAGCCGGCGAGCTCTGTTATATAAACAGGGAGAAGATTCATTTTTAATCTTCATCTTACGTCAATATGACACCAAAGGAAGAAGCTGAGGAAGAAGCACGCAAGCTGGGCTTTTGTTCCCATGGTGACCCCACTTTTGGGGGTGAAGAGCCAAAGCCCCTTGTCTTCGAGCTCAAAGATGATCCCTTGCAACTAGCCAAGAATTTCTTGAGCTATTTTGGCTTGGATGGCTCGTCCTCTTCTGATGGGCGCAGCTTCATAGAGCAGCGTGAAATGTTTAAAGCTCTGTTGCACTGTCTGGGAGTTAGGAGCATAGAAGAATTAGGCACCAAGCTCAGTCGCTCTGGAAAATAGAGCGTGACTTTTATGCTTTTGTTGTACTCTTTTTGTCTTGTCTTTTGTAAGGCCATCAGTGCCTGTCTTGAAGAATGTAGTACAACTTTTGCATTGAACAGCGTGCATTAATGAAGAATGTTAATTAGCACTCTTTGACTGTTTCCAATGTTGCGCTGTCTTCCAAAGCACACGTGTCATTCATTCCATGGTTTACGAGCGCTATTTACGCGGATCTTTTCCAAGAATAGACTTGTACTTTGTCCTTTAAATAGGCAGCTAAGTTTCAAAGATACTCATCTCTCATTTTTCTTCTTCTTCTCTGAGAACGAAATTTTTGAGAGATTTCATTCTCAAAACAGGAAAGCAATGCCTTCTAATGTTCGATTTCTGCATACTGTATCAAACATGAATTTGCCAATCCTTAGCACCAAACTTGAAGGTAAGTCCAGTATAGTACGCGTACTATTTTTACTGTTGAAGATAGGCTTTCTATTTCTGATTGAACAATGCACGCTTGACCAGTCAGTACGTGTCAAATAATATTTCTGTTGATTAATTCTCTTTTTCCTTGCTATTTTCTGCAGAAGCTCAGCTAAAGATTTTCTTCAGAACTGGCATTGGTGATGTGGATGCTGTGGAGAATATCCTGCTGACACCAACATCAGAGAGCTCATACGCTTTTGACGCGTACATCAGACAACTCAGAACTCTTCGTGGGATAGAAGGGTCTTCCTTAGATGGTAGGAAGAGCCTTTATACACGAGAGTTGGATGGTGGAGTCAACTCTACCCCGAGAAATCGGGTAGTAGAGTTCATTTCACCGGAGAACTAGGAATTGTATCCCAAGGTTTGGATATATTCCTGTCTTCCTTGAGAGGTTACCCCCAATCCACCAATTGTATTGGCAGCACCACGACTTCGGGCTGCCATACTATGTGATTCTCCTCTCGTCTGAGAGAGAAGACCAGAGTTTGATTCCTGCTGATCTGGTCGTGACTGGGACCCAGACATTCAGGAATTGCCACCAACAACGAACCTGACGGAGAAGGTCCGACGGAGAAGATCCAAAGAAGAAGATAGATCTCTATTAGGTTATTGTTGTGGTGTAGAATGAAAATCCAAGATTTGTAATAGATTTCCATTATGATTTGTAAGAAAGTCTAAGAAAATGTAATAGACTTTTTTGTGGTGAAATGAGAATGGAAATGATAATTCTTCTATGCTCAATGATTTGTATTTGTGGATGAATTATGGACATGATAGATAATAAAATCATCTTTTCTGTTTTAGAGTATATGATATTATCAGAGGTATTATGGACGTGATAATATATAGGAACTCAAAAGAAAATAGATTGATTTCTATGCAGAGGTCAAAACATGACAAATGAGTAAGCAGATTCGGAATTGATTCAGAGGTTATGAAAACATGATAAATAACGAATCCCCACTTAATAATTTGATAGAAGATTATGAACGGATGAACCGTTAGGAAATGATGAACAGATGAACTGTCGAGTGGATGTAATAAATGAACGGATGAACCGTCAAGTATTAATGAATATGTGAAACGTCGGATGAATGTGAGAAATAAATGGATGAATGAATATGTGAAACGTCGGATGAATGAGGAACTTCTGCCTATAAATATAACAGAAATCTGGCGAGAACGAATACTTCTACTCCTCAACATAAAGATGTCATCTGGAGAAGCATCCAAGAAGACTGAGATAGCCTCAAAGGTTCAGAAAGGCACTGAAGAACGCCCTACTGGTCCAGTCAAAACGAAGAAGACGGAAGCAGGCAAAGGTTCGTCTGCACCCAAGCCACCAAGGGACATTCTAGATTTTCTGCTCGAACCAGGAAGGACTGAAGAAGAGGAAGCCATGAGGATGGCCGCTTGCAAATTCCTCGTGGGTTCTAACAAGGAGGTTCTCGGCACTTTTACTGATCACGCCTTTGAGAAAGACGGTAGTGGCCCACGTCCAAATGTAGAAAAGGATGATAGTGATCTTCCTTAATATCATGTATCATCATTCATGATTAAAAATAAAATAAAAATTTTATTTCTAAACATGAAATTGTCTGATGATTACAAGCATTTATACATAGTACTTTTTAAGGAATTTGCCATTAATAGGCATCAAAACTTTTCGACTATCCAATTCTGAGAGTTGATAAGCTCTATTTTAGAAAACTTTGCTCACAATATAGGGACCTTCCCACTTTGCGTCAAATTTGCCCTTACTCATATGAGTCATAGTCATAGGACGTCTGACTGTTAGAACAAGTTCTCCTTTTTGATATGATCGAACTCTGACTTTTTTATTAAAAGCTCTTGAAATTCTAGCTTGATAGAATTCAATATTCTGTTGAGCAGATAATCGCTTTTCATCCAGAGCTTCTAATTCCTGAAGTCGAAGACGATCGTTATTTTCAGCAGTGAGTTCATTAGCGATTGCTATCCTTAAAGAAGGAATTTGAATCTCTAATGGAAGAACAGCTTCGCAACCATACACCAGAGAGAAAGGTGTACATTTGGTAGTATTACGAACTGTAGTACGATAAGCCCACAAACATTTCCCGAGCTTGTCACTCCAATTACGTTTGTTAGTGGAGACAAACTTCTTTAGGAGTTTGATAATAGTCTTGTTGAAAGCTTCTGCTAATCCGTTAGCTGCTGGATTATATGCGGTAGAAGCCACATTATTGATCCGATGATCGTCATAGAATCGAGTAAATTTCTGGCTGACGAACTGTGGTCCATTATCATGAATAATGCGTCGAGGAACACCAAATCTGTAGATGACGTGGTGCTTAATAAAGCTGATGATATTAGACATCTTAACTTCAGATAAAGGGATGGCTTCGGCCCATTTGGAGAAGTAATCGGTTATTGCGAGAATGAACCGATGACCTTTAGTTGACGGTGGATTGATCGGGCCGACAATGTCCATGTCCCAAGCTTCGAAGGGCCATGATGCTGCCGTTGGATTTAGAAATTTCGAGGGTTGATGAATAAAATCCGCATGAATTTGACAAGCTTTACACTTCTTTGCATATTCGATGGCATCAGATACCATGGTGGGCCAATAATAATCCATACGTCGAATACGGTCTTGAAGTTTTGGTCCTGGCTGATGTGCTCCACAAATTCCATCATGTGCTTCGCGAATGATTTATTGAGCTTCGTCACCGGCAACACATCGAAGGAGTAAACCATCATAAGCTCGACGATATAAGGTCTTTGTTATATGATTGTAGTAGAATCTGAGTGATCGTCGTCTGATAGATGCTGCCTCACTCGGATCATCCGGAAGAATATCATATAATACGAGATCTAAGAAAGGAAGTCTCCAATCTTTATCCGTATTCTGATTCTCAGTCGAGTTACTGAAGATGAACTCCATGCTGGAATCGGATGAAGATGATATCGATTTACGACTGAATCCAAATCCTCTTGTTGTGTTGACGTCATGAGATGTTGATTCTTCAATGTCAATTGGAAGTCCTAGAGTCAAGTTATTTTCAAGATGAAATAATTCTCGATTACGAACAATAATCATTTGTTGCCGTCTGATTGGAATAGCCAGCACCGCTGCAAGATTAGCAAGGGCATCAGCTTTTATGTTACATGCTCGCCTAACATGTTCAATGAAGAATTCTTCAAACGAAGAAGCCATAGATATAGCTGTTTTATGATAAGGAACCAGATCTTGATGGCGAACTTCATAAGTACCCCTGATCTGATTGACAATGAGTTTAGAGTCTCCATATGCCTCCAAATGTTGAATATTCAGATGTTTAGCAAGTTGAAGACCAATAAGTAATGCGTTGTACTCAGCTACATTGTTTGAACACGGCTGATCGAGAGAATAAGCTCTTTGGATAGCAAGACCTTCTGGCGATACAAGAATAATTCCAACTCCAGCGACAATATCGCCATTAGGACTAATTCTTGATGCTCCATCAAAGAATAGACGCCAAGTAGGATCTTCTTTAGCAATTTGATTTGAATCTAGGACTTCATCTGGGATTTTATCATAGAGTTTTGAATTTTCTGGAATTGAGTGAGCAGCCAGAAAATCAGCTAAAGCTTGTCCTTTGACTGATTTCCGAGGAATATAGTGCATGTCATACTGAGCAAGTAGGATTCCCCAGTTAGCCAATCGAGAATTCAAAACACTGGGCTTCTTCATCATGATCCGTATAGGATTGATCCTGGAGATGACATGAATAGTCTGGCCAATGATATAATGACGTGTCTTTTGGACAGCAAACATCAAGGCTAGACATTCTTTTTCAACCGGTGAATATCGAGGTTCAGCTCCGGTCATAGTGCGGTTGAGATAATAAATGGCTTGTTCATGGCCATTTTGATTCTTTTGAGCGAGTAATGCACCCAATGAATGACTCATTGCTCGAGTATAGAGGAGGAACGGTATTCCTGAGACAGGAGGTACCAATACTGGAGGGCTCATCAGATATTGTTTTATATCATCGAATGCTTTCTGACATTCATCATTCCAGACAAAAGAGACACCTTTCTTCATAAGTTTGTTGAATGGTCTGCAGCGTCCTGATAAATTAGAGATGAATCTCCTGATATAAGCGATTCTTCCTTGAAATCCTCGTAGCTCTTTTAAGGTGCGTAGAGGACGCATCTCTTGGATGGCTTTGATCTTCTCGGGATCCACGTGTATACCTTTAGAGGTAATGACGAAGCCGAGAAATTTACCACTAGAGACGCCTAAGAAGGACTTAGTAGGGTTCATCTTTAATTGATGCTTACGCATTAGATCAAATATAGTCTTCAAATCTTGGATATGATCCTCCTTTTGTCGACTTTTGACTGCAATATCATCAACATAGCATTCGACTGTTTTCCGCAAATGTTCACGGAATATAGTGCTCATAGCTCGTTGATAAGTTGCTCCTGCATTCTTGAGACCGAATGGCATAACTGTATAACAGTATGTACCAATCGGCGTTCTGAAAGAAGTGTGCTTCTCGTCCTTTGGAAATATTTTGATCTGATTGTACCCAGAATACCCGTCAATGAATGACATTCGTTCAAATCCACAGGTATTATCAACCATGACATCAGTGATTGGTAGAGGGAATTCGTCTTTAGGACATGCCGCATTGAGATCGCGGAAGTCTATGCATACTCTGATCTTTCCAGTCTTTTTAAGAACAGGAACAATATTAGCCATCCAATCGGGATGTTGTTCCTCTCTAATAAACCCAGAGGTAATGAGTTTATTGACTTCAGCTTCAATTGTATCCATGATGTCTGGACGAAATCGTCGCTGTTGTTATTTGACCGGTTTAGTATTCGGCAAGATATTGAGCTTGTGAGTTGCAATTTGAGGATCAAGCCCTGGCATATCTTCATAACTCCAAGCAAAGACATCGATGTAATCACGAATGAGTTTGATCATGTCTTTCTTATCAGTTTCTGAAAGACTTTCATTGATGAATATTGGTTTGGGAGATCCCTCTTCACCAACATCTATTTGAACAAGTTTATCTTCAGTCGAAGGTTCTTTTTGCTCGAAACGGAACTCCCATTGATTATCTAATCTTTGCGCCCACTGTTCTGATTCAGGTGAGATTTCAAACTCTTCTTCATCTTCATCACTTTCTTCAGAATGGTCAATGGAAACCATGTTGGAAGACAAAATGTTGCAGTAGAGGTCACCGATACTCGTATCGGACTCCCAAGAAGTGGTACTAGAAGAATCAGATCTCTTATCTTCGTCAGACTCGGGATCTTCATGGATAATATTGATGAAAGGAGTAGGAGCAGTATAACCCAATCCGCATTTCGTCCTTCCATATTTTAAAGGAGGAATCCGGACATGTATTTTTCTTCCTTTTCCATCATTGAGGCCAGTCCTGAAGTCATAGCCCATATTTTTGATGATGTCTCTAGATTGCTGACTATAACGACGTAGTTGTAATCTTCCAGTATCATCATTTTTGTCATCATCTTCAAGATCAGAAGGATTTTGAGGTCCTTTGTAGAAGAATATTGGAATGTCTCCTGGCTTTCTGCTTGGAACTAGAAAGTATGAAGATTGTACAGGTTCTAGAGATACATCTGTATGAACAGTCTGTACAACTCCTATGGTTATTGTGTTCAAGTCATCTAACAGATGTAAATAACTATGAACATAATTACACACATCAACGTACTGCAAAGGTGGAGACTTTTTATTAAATGTAAAAGCAGCAATATTTACATTGGGAGAAGGCTGAGCCTTAAAGATTTTAGCCAAGTCAATGACTAAAGGGGGAGAAGAAGAACGAGAAGAAGCGTTGTTTCGATTAAGATCGATAACAAATGGCTCAGAAGAGGTGAGCTCCCTTGAAGTTTGAGATGGAAGAATAATCCGCCCTCCAACTGGAATTAGCAGAGTATCTTGTGAAGATACATGAACTGTAGTACGCCCACTGACAGGAATGATCAGTGTATTTTGAGTAGATGACTGAGGTAACGGAGAGATCCGTCCACTCACTGGGATGATGAAAGAATCTTCTCCAGAGGGTTTAGAAGATTGTTGCTGAGTAGTTCGACTTTTAACAGGGATTATTAAAGTCTCACTTTGTGCATCTTCTTTCTCCATAGCTTGTATGATCCTTGTATACTCTTCTTTGTATATTCGGGAATCATTGAAATAAGCTTCAACCCCATAGAAGGGATTTATATCAGCAACTTCTTTTTGTACTCTTCTATTGCTATCAATGTATTTAAAACATTGATGAAGAGTAGAAGGCACCACATTATTTTCATGAAGAAAGGGCCTCCCCAGAAGAAGATTATAGGATCCCGCGATCTCGATCACATAGAAAGTGACTTTAGATCTGAAATCGCATATCTGAAGCTTCAGATGAATCTTTTCCAAAGGCTCGCTTCGGCTTTGATTGAATCCCAAGATAGTAGTAACCGTCTTGGAGAGCTTGTGAAGAGAGATTTTTAGTTCATCCAACAGACTCTTCGGCATTATGCTTATAGCAGACCCTGGGTCAATGAGGATACGATCTATCTTCATCGTATCAATATAACCAGTGTAGTAGAGAGGTCGGTCATGTCGATTATCCTCCAGTAGCATGTCGTCTTGTGTAAAGGTGATATTTGGGATAATCTCCAGTACACTATTGCAATGTAAGCAAGTGGCAGGTTCCGCATCTGGCTTCTTCAATTGTGCAAGATAAGAGTCAGCTTGTAGAAGTGCTTCGCTTAACGTCTCCCGAGTCTCTTTGGAAAGACGTAGAAGTTCAAAGAGGGACATTCTAGCTGGAGTATTAGCAAGCTGAGCTAAAATGTCGAAATTATAAGGCTTCTGAAGTCCAAGAGGAGAGGACTTCTTGATTGGCTTATCAAACCGAGCCTGTTGTTTGCCTTTCTCCAAAGCTGTAGGCTTGGGAAGAACAGGTTCAGTAGATGATTCTTCTTCAGGAAGAACATTAGAAGCATTTTTATCAGTTGGAGGGATATCAAGAGGATCCTCAGGACTTTTAGAATAATCCTTTAGGTAAGGTTTCCCCATTCGAGTAGCACTAACAAGTGCTTCTTCTTTGTCTTTTGGCTCTGTGTCAGAGGTAGACCCAAGAGAAGTCATATGACATGACTTGATCTTTCCAGCCTTCTTGGACTTTCGAGAAGAAATCTTTTGAGGAGAAGGCGATTTGAAATCTGCCACTAGATCAGGATGGATCCACATAATTTCTCCAGTCTCCAAAGTGATTGGTGCTAATCCTTCAGACTGTGGAAAAGGAATATTTACTATTTCAAGAGTCACCTTAGGAATAGGAACAATCCCACCTTCAAGGAGTTGAGGAGGAAAATCTTCGAATTGCATAGAGACGACATTAGAAGTGACAGTCTTCTCTTTTGGAGTAAGAGAGATAGCTCCAGATTTAATCATTTCTTGGATCTTTCCTTTCAGTACATAACATGTACGAATTGTATGACCCAACATTCTATGATACGGGCAGTATTTGGGATGATCTGTCTTACCAGCTTCATCAGGTTTCTTGATCTCAGGTAATTGTATCTTATTACCTTTCAGCAGACATTCAAAGATACCAAGGACATCGTCGTCATCGAAAGAATATTCTTCTTTGGGGCGAGGTGTTCTTGATTGTTGAGTTGTAGAAGAAGTTTGAACAGTTGATGTATCTTTGCTCTGAAGATTAACTTCAAGAGTTTCTTTTCCCTTGCAAGCATTATTTTTATTGTTAGCACCTTGTCCTGTTTCTTTAGGAGTCATCTGCACTCCTAAACCTTTGAAGGTTTCAGCACTGATTTCTGCAGCTTTGGCACTGACTATGAAGGAAGGCCAATCTTGAAATTGAGTGGACCCTGTCCACATACTGATGATTGGCAACAAGTTTAATTTGCACGTGTCAATGGTGACAGCATCAGGAGTTCCAAGAGGCATCTTCAGAGCTTCTCTTCGAAACCGTTCAATGTATTCCTCTGTGGATTCATTATTTTTCTGTTTGATTCTAATAAGAGCAGACATAGTCATGTCATTCAGCCCTTCATAGAACCTTTCAAAAACATCTGTTTGAAACCAGCAAATGAGGTAATGCTCCCATCTGGGAGACTCCTATACCATTCATAAGCCGTTCCCTTGAGACATCCAATAAATACCCGAGTAAGGAGGGCATCACTTGGTTGCAGTTGATCAGTCATCACTTCAAAGTGATTAATAAACTGACTTGGAGAAGTGGTTCCATCATAGAATGAGATAGTAGGAGGCTTGTATTTAGGAGGATATGATACTTGCTTCCATTCTATCGGGTAAGGCTGCTTGATGCCTAACCTTTGTAAACCATCCTTTTGTTTGAATGCCTCGAATTGAGTTTTGAGATTCTTCAATTCTTCAGAGACAACTCCCGAAGATTGTGGAGTTGTGGCTTGTAGAGAATAGTTGGGAGGAGGAACAGCATTGTAAGCACTACCCCCAGCTCCAGAGAGACTAGGATTTAGTTGAGCTGGTCCAGGAGTATTGGATTGTACTGCTGGAGGAACTTGTACTGGACTTATATCAGTATCAACTGGTATGGCATCTGGTACAGTCTGTCAATTTTGCAACTGAGCTGTCATAAGTTTATATATCGATTTTATTGTGTCAGTCATAGACTTCATTTGCTGTTCCAAAGAAGCAATTCTTTGATCTTGAGGAGTCAAGGAAGAAGAAGGTTCATCAGTATTCCCATCAACCATGTAAGTCGTGACTGTATGAGGGATTATTGATGAACTAGTGGATGTTGTATGTTCTGAATCATTGCTTCGTGCATCAAAGTCAACTATAGGAGAATTACCCCCAGTAGGAAGAGGTGGGAAGTTAGATTCTCCAAGGAATTCAGGATCAATTTCAGGGATCAAATTTCTTTGACTAGAAGCCAGTACTCTTGCTCTGGTGTTTCTATATACTCCATCTGGACTATCAACTCTACCCCCGGTGTCCCGAGAAGTCATGTTGACAGAGGCAAACAAAGGCTCATCTTCATCAGGCATAGGTTCATACTGAATCCTATTGAAGACAGACTGTCGTTTAGTTTGACATCTGCATTGCATTGTGACTCTTGGCTGGAAGTCACATTCATGATCACCATGGTTTTGAACCGTTGATTGACATCTGCACTGAATTATGACTCTTGGATAGAAGTCACATTCAGCATGTTCCTTTGACATAGAATTACTCCTTCTCTTCTGTTGAAGATATTTCCGTAAATCTGTTTGTGAAGATTGAGGAGTATACTTCCTGTTCTTGGGTCTTAATGGCTCTTGATTATACAAAGAGTGATTAATGTGAGCCACATAGTTTCTTGCATACTCTGCATCTGGATCTTTTATCTTCATATCCAATTGGTATGGTTTCTTAACACCAGAAGTGCTGAGTTTTGTTCTTAAATCAGTGGAAGGTAACACATTGGTTTTGGAAACATGGAGTTTTCCTTCCATTGATCTAGATATTTGCAGAGAAGGAAGAGTTGAACCACTCCTTTGATTAGGAGTTGGTAACAGACCCTCTTTAATAGACAGATTCTGTGCCCAATTTGAAGAAGTCATAGGAGAAGATATTAAGGAATATTTCTTCTTAGACTCATTCAGATTTTGAGACATAGAATGTCCAGAAGGAAGAGTAGTCAAAAGACCATCTCCTTTCCTTTGACTAACAAAAGTATCAGTCAAAGCTGTTCCTAAAGTAAAAACTACAGGAGCAGAAGAAACAACTAAAGAGTTATTCCTTTTCGAAGGGACTTTGTGTGGAAGACCGCCCCCAGTTCTAGTAGAACTCGGTAAAGAAGAAGAGATAACTAAGGAGTTATTCTTTTTTGATGAAATACACGCTGAAATAGATTTGGCTAAAGAACCAGTACTGTTAGCGTGACTTTTGATTTTAGAATTACACATAAGAACAGATTTGGCTAAGGAACCAGTACTGTCAGCGTGACTTTTGAATGTGGGATTGCACACTGGAATAGATTTGGCTAAGGAGCCAGTACTATCAGCGTGACTTTTAGAGTTGAATTTGCACGCTGGAACAGATTTGACTAAGGAGCCAGTACTGTCAGCGTGACTTTTAGAGTTGAATTTGCACGCTAGAACAGATTTGGCTAAGGAGCCAGTACTGTCAGCGTGACTTTCAACTTTGGAGATACACACTGGAACAGATTTGGCTAAGGAGCCAGTACTGTTAGCGTGATCTTTGATTGCTGTCATCTTCGAGCACACAAGAGTATGCGTGCTTGCAGTAGAGCTCTTGCCAGTGTTAGGAGCAGACACTGTGGCAGAGACTTCACCATTGACTGCCAACTGATTCTTAGGGACATAGACAGAGTGTCCCTTCGACTTGGCAGTAATGATGGAGGCTGGAGTGGGCTTGCTACCCTTAGCCCGCTGCATTTCTTCATAGGCGAGTTGATCGAATTTGATCGTCATCACCTTCTTCGTCGAGCCGATTGACGAAGTGTCGCATTGAGTTGTTGCCATCTCAAAAGAGGAGATGGATTTCCCCAGCAGAGTCGCCAATTTGTTTTCCATAAAGAAATTCTCTTTATTTGTTGTATTTCTGAGAAAATTACAACTGTAGGAATCCGATCTAGAAGACGATCGCTTTATCCCTTGGACTATGCAAAGAAGAAAAGCTCTCAAAATTTTGACAGTAGATATCAATGTATCTGTATAATGAATGAGAAAAGAACTCAATTTATAGAGTCAAAAATAATAACTGAAAAGATAACTGTCTTCACAGCCTGTGCTTAGTTGAAAATCACGCAGGATTTAACATACGCAAGGCTGTGAGCAGTTACTGGACGTGGCCTGTAACTGTTGGACACATGGCAATCATGCATGAGTCGTGTGCAAGTTATAGGACACGCAGGCGAGAGATCAGTGGCATGGCTGCCACGTACTCCAATTTGATGAAATCTACGCAGATTTGTTGAAGACGAAATCCACGCAAACTCGGTGTAGAAAGCTTCAAAATCCACACAAACTTGGGGCAGGAAGCTTCAGGATCCACGCAGACTTCGAGACAAAGAACTCAAAAATCCACGCAAACTTGAGGAAGAAAACTTCAGAACCCACGCAAACTTGAGATGAAGATCACAAATACACGTAGACTTGAGATAGAACTGCCAGCTGTCTTGATTCGGCGTGTCTCGACTGACACAAAATCTCTGACAGTGATTGCTTTGTCAGTCGCATTAAATGACAAGAAACCCTTTTGGTACGCCAACTCGACGAAGGCTGAGTCTTGCTGAAGAAGATTTCGAAAATCACACAATAGACGGCGATGATCTCTCGAAGTCTGTGCATACGTGGCATACGAAGAGACATTCTTCGACTGTTGTGCTGTCAGTCATAATTACTCTCTGACAAATGATGAGTTGTCTCCCCAGCGTGATTTGTTTATATTGTCTGGATCAACTGAGCGTGACTTTTGACTCTGTCTTGATCAACTCAGCGTGACTTTCATTTTTGAGGCCTACAGATGGCTCCACTGCGCCTCTGGAAAATGAAAACTCTGGCTCGCCTGGAATGCTGAAAAAACCCTGCCAATGTGGCAGTCTATCCTAGCATACTGGTTCCTCAACCAATCCATGCCTAAGACTACATCATAGTCTGCCATAGGAAACTCTATAAATCTAGCGGGAAACTCTCTACCGCTAACTTTGATCCAACACGAGGAAAACACTCGATCTACATGCACAAGACCATTACCAGTAAGTATATTGAGTCTCACTGATAATTACTCGGGCTCCAATCCTATCCGTGTTGCGAATCGTACATACATGAATGAATGCGATGTTCCAGAATCAAATAATACCGATGCTGGAGAGGAGTTGACGGGAATAGTACCTGCCACTACCTCACCTGGTGCAACCTCTTCTTCCATAGTCAACATCATTGCCTGACCTTGTCCTCTGGCTGCGGGTCCCCTCTGCTGGAAACCTCTCTGCCTGCTCTGCACTTGAGCCTGGGTGTACTGCTGCTGGTTCTGCTGCTGAAATGCTTGGGCCTTAGGCAACAATGGCCTCGGGTATTGCTGCTGCTGCATAGGTGCTGGTCTCCTAACCGACGGACCGGTTAGGTTAGAAGATGACGAACTACCCCTATTCGGGCAGGCTCCTATCTTGTGATCTGCTGCTCCATAAGCCAGGCATAATCCCTGCGCCCTGTGACAATCTGCCACCACGTGCCCTGGCTTCCCGCAATGAGAATGTCCCATCGTGGAAGTCTGCTTTTGCTTCTACTGCTGCGGGTACGTCGGGGTTGAATGTTGAACCGACGTCACTGAGGCCGCCTGCCTCGGAGTTCTAATGGTCAAACCCCTAGCTGTCGGAGCTGGAGCTGATGATTGGTGCATCTGATTGTGGGACCGCTTCCTACCTCCGGTCCTATCCACGATCCTCTGGAAGGTGTACTCGTGCCTCCTAGATGCCTTCAATACTACATCGAACGTCTGGTCCTCGAACTGCTCAACTGCCAACAAGATCTCCAAATGCAGCCCCTGCTGGAACCGCTGGGCCCTATCAAACTCGGTCGCCACCAAGGTGGGGGCAAACCTACTGAGTCTAGAAAACTCAGATGCATAACCGTCGACCGTCCTACCTCCTTACTTCAAGTTGGTAAATCTCGTCTATAGGTCGTACCGAGCTACAGCATCAAAATACTTCGTCTGGAATCTTTCTCTAAATACTGACTAAGTAACCGGCGCCGCTAATCCCACGGCCTGTGCTGCCCACCAACTGCGAGCTAAGTCCAGCAACTATAGGCGTACCACCGCCACCTTCTTATTCTCAGGTGTCCTAGCTGCTTCCAGAACCACCTCGGTATCCTGAAGCCAAGCGTCCGCGGCAATCGTATCTTCGCTGCCGTCGAAGAATGAAGGGTTCAAGCGCTTGAAGCTGTTCGCCGTCTGGTTCCCTAGATGACCGCCTCTGGTCAAAGCATCTGCCACTGTCTGGTGCAAGGCGTCTCCTCTACGATCCTGGGAAGCTATCAAGGTCCTGATGAGACCTACCAAGGTGCCATCATCAGGCTCGGCAGGTCGAACGGGCTGAACTGGGGGCTCTCCTCCAGTAGGTACAACTCTGGAGGCTACTCCGAAATGCTGGGCTTGATCTCCGGGTTGCTGCTGGTTCACGGAAAGTGCTCCACCTTGCTGATCGGTAGGGCCAGGTACAGTACCGCTGAAAAAGATGACATAGGGAACAATAAGGAAGGACCAGGACAGATCGACGATACAAGCACATGATCAGGGCAAGAATCCAGGGATTCAGAGGATATGAACAGAGATTAAGGATGAGTACTGATTGAGACATCTATCTGGTAAACCCTCACATATCTTGATTTACAAGACCTGCATGGGCCACCACTTAAACCATATGACGCCCCAGATCCAGAATACTGGAGAGCGGGGGCGTACATAGCCACCTACATATATTGAAATGGAATCCACCTCGCTATACGGTCACGGCTGTCTAGATATATGAGGGTTTAACTACAAGCCAACAGTCTCCTATGGTCATGAACAAGCCTATTGTCTTAATCTCAAGCAAGCAATAATAGTTACAAGATGTCAGAGCACCAAATATATAATAGCAAGACGTCCCATACATTACATATTGGATGATCAGGAAGCTAGTCGTACAAAATGTCAAGACTAGCAAGAGTTCAGTCATACATGATCAACCCTAGGATTTGTTAATCATGTTACAGCCCGTAGGCAGACCGTAAGTAAATATGCATCGAGCTAACAGGTGCTCGTCGGCTAAACGTCTCAAAAGAATAATTTTACAATATAGTAAGTGAATCAAAAAGAAAAACCCACTCGTAGCCCGGGTTCCGTCTAGTTGTCACCATTGGGCTGGAAGTTCGATAGATCTTTGGGAGCTGCTCCGAAATCTGGCCACATAAAACCAGCTGGGTCAAACCTCAGAAAGGACAAGTGCCACAAAGGAGGCTACGAAATAAGAACGAAAACTAGCATATCAGATCATAAGGAAAATAGAAGAAAAGTACCGTTAATAAAGAGTATAACAGGACAATAAACGACTAGGGACGTAGAACCATTCCGGAAGCCAGGTTATAACCCTTAACCAAACAAGGACCGGGGTTGTACCCTTCGTCTGAATAGCACCTTGTCTCTACCCATTTATTGTTAAGATAAGTAAAACAAACATGCTCAGGAGAAACCAGGTACTGGGACTAGACGAGACTTAGACAGGGCTGGACACCATCCATTCACAAGCGGCCAAACAAATACTATGGCTTACTACTTAACTAACTAGGGTTATCATATGCCTAGTTACTAACAAGGTGCAAATGAGAAATTCCCAGTCCCAAGCCCTGCAGACTATCCAGTTATCCTTCCGCGGGTTGAGAGTATGGTTGGGTACATTGCCCGGGAGACAATGTACCCTTAGGTGACTTAGAGGGTGCAACACATGACAGTGTGCTGGAAATGTGCCCTACTCGTCGGCAGGCTACAAGTCCTTTTAAAGTGCCCAGATAACGAGATTGCCTGTGACTGGGAATTCTCCATGAACTATAGTTTGATCTAGTAATTAGCCTAATCCATATTCAGTGCGAATCCCTGACCGTGGTAACCAGGGAGTCACGTCCAAGACATGATGTAAGATAAGACAAGACAAGTGGATTGCACGAAGCAGCAAGAATGAACACCCACCGTGTCAGAGTTGGTTATATAAGTCATGTTTGCCATCGAAACAGCATCAATTATCAAGTCGAGTTACAAGTCAGTAGTGCGCCGCCACGGGCCACTATCAAGCTATCCAGTTATAAGATTAATTATGAATCACACGTTACAAGTTAAGAGCGCACCCCATCGGGTCACTACTAAGAAGATCAGAAGTACTAGGATCATAAATCACAAAATCATGAAAACCGTACTAGTCATAAGCAAAACACCGAAAATCGTGCCAGGTCGTGTTGGGTCATGACAGTCGTGTTGTGTGGAACAAGATCTCAAAACTCCAATCCACAAAAGAGAAGCCAAGCCCAAGGAAAATAAAACAAAACCACCATGGGCAAGTAGATTGCGCTGGGGTTCCTGGGGTCGGGTTGCGCTAGGGTCAGATTGCGCTAGGGTCGAGCTGCGCTGGGGTCGGGTTGTGCTAGGGTCAAGCTGCGCTGGCTCAAAGGGCGCTGGGGTTGGGTTGCGCTAGGAAGTGAGCGGCGACTGGCGCTGGCCAAGTTGCACCGGAGCTAAGCCGCGCCAGAGCCAAGCGCGCCAAGGAAGGGGAGGCGCTGGAGCTAAAGAGCGCCAGAGAGAGGGGGCGCGGTTTGCCAAAGGGCGCCGAGCGCAGGTCAGCCCAGCGCTAAAGAGCGCTGGCCGAAGAAGGGTTGGCACGGTTCGCCTAAGGGCGCCAAGCGGGTCAGCCCAGCACTAAAGAGCGCTGGCCGAGGTCTTCTTCTCCAACAGGCTGAGAAGAGAACCCAGAACACCAAAATTCTAATCTCATACTTGGCCAAATCAAACAAAATTTAGATTTCAAAGTTCTAACTTGTGTAAAATTGAATCTCTACACATGGAAACCTCAAAACAAGCAAAAATCTGAGTTTATAGATCAAACCAAGAAAATCCGAAAATAGTTAAACTTAGATCTAGAAAATGGAAACTCCAAATCACAAAATGCCAAGTTCTAATGGTTCACCATGGCCTATCTAACTAATAGACAAATAAAATAGGGTTCCTATTTGGTGGCAAGGTGCACTTGCCTATGGAGGTTGGGTGTTGAGTGAGGAAGGAAGAAGAAGATAGAGAATTAATAGAAGAGTAATGATGAGAAAGAAAAGTTAGGTGGGGTTTTAATGAGGGAGGGTGTGTTGTGTTGAGGGTGGAGTTTAACTAAGGTAGTCCAAAGCAAACCAAACCAAATCCTCTCCATAAGGAATAAAACCACGCCAGGTCCAAAAACTCAATTTACGAGAAAACCAAATCCGCAAGTCGAGCCAAAATACAATTACAGGCCAAAATTCGAGAAAATAAAATCAGGTCCGAAATACATAAGCCTAATCAAAATACGTATTCCGAATACGGACGTTACAGATTTAGTAATAGCCCCTCAGTAGGCTGTTCAACCTCTCCTTCTGTACGATACCAGCTCACTAATAGCTCCCTCCGTACCAGCAAATTTAGAGGAGCCTGGAACAGCTTCTGTTCTTTCCCCAATACCTGGGGATATCTTCACGAGTGATCCATTTTCCTTGTCTACAGGGAATATACAGTCGTGGTCAGCTTCACGAGGAGCACGTAAAATCGAAGTCAAAAAATCTCATCCAAAGAGAGCCCAGATAACATACCTGTAGCTCCCCTTCCCGAAAAAATTTTGAAATATTTTTTTATATTTATTTGATTTAAAATAGTGATTTTATGATTTATAAATAATTATAGTTATTATTACGCTAGATGACTTTAGCCATGGTTGAGTTTTGAAGTATCAGACGACTAGAATTCATGGCACGGATAGTGAGTGGCGTGCCTTGACTAGTGTATTAGCCATGCCAAGGAAGACCCAGCCATAAGTGTGTCCTACTAGAAAACCAGATCAAGTTGCAACCTAACCCCCACCGATGAATTATTTATTAATTGATATAATGATTTTAGATGACCTGACTGTACCAACTTAGCCCGAATTGGGCCCGAACCGAATCCAAGCCTTTGTAGGTATGTAGTGATACCAAAGACGACCATGAAGGCATATTTATGTGTGTACAAATATTTTCTAAATTATTTTAGGTATTGATGTACATTTTTAACAATTTGAATATTTGTACAAAATTGGTATTCTTATTATTAAATATTATTTTACAATATTGTACAATTTTCTGGACCCGGATAAAGGTGAGGAGTATGGATTCACCAACCACCATTTAATTATTTATTATTTGTGGTAATTAATAAATATCTTTATTACTATTAGATTATTATTGGTTGTCCTTTTTATTGTCAATGAATTTACGTATATATACATATATTTAGATACATTATACATTTTTTAGATACATTATATATATATATATATTTTATATATTTAATATATATAATATATATATATATATTAAAAAATATATAATATATTTTTTAATATTATTATATATATATATATATATATATATATATATATATATGACCATATATATGGTAATAGATGGAAAAGTAGATATAGAGTGTAGGATATATATATTTAATTATATAGGAATATAAATATTTTCAGTATTTATTAATGTATAACGTATATACGCATTTTATATATATATATATATATATATATATATATATATATATATATATATATTATATATTTTTTTTTTTTATTATATATATATATTATATATATATATATATATTATATTATATATATATTTTTTCTATATATATTATTATTATTATTATGATTATTATGATTATTTTATATATATATATATATATATATTATATATATATATATATATATATTTTAGATATTATATATATATATCTAGATATATATATATATATATATATATAATATATATATATATATATATATATATATATCTATTTATATATAATATGTTTCTAGTGTTTTCTATTATATATGTATATATATTTATTATATTATATATATATATATAATATATATCTATGTATATATATATATATATATATATATATATATATATATATATATATATTATATATAATATATTTTTTTATATATGTATATAATATATATATCTTATATATATATATATATATATATATATATATATATATATATTATATATATATATATATATATATATATAATATAATATATATATATATATATATCTATATATATATATATATATATATATATATATATATATATATATATATATATATATATATATGTTTTCTAGTGTTTCTATTATATGTATATATATTTATATATATATATATATATGTATATATATAATATATATATATATATCTATATATATATATCTATATATATATATAATATATAGATATATATATATATAATTTTTTTTTATATATGTATATATATATATATATATATATATATATATATATATATATATATATAGCGCTTTTTCCCTAAGAGGAGCGTCGCGTTGTGAACCTATTATAGATATATATATATATATATATGCGCTTTCTTCTCCCTAAGAGGAGCG
Organism: Iris pallida; assembly: GCA_029216955.1. NCBI lineage: Eukaryota > Viridiplantae > Streptophyta > Magnoliopsida > Asparagales > Iridaceae > Iris > Iris pallida. Next base: position 5,420,335 of record JANAVB010021595.1, on the reverse strand, counting down.
TCGCATTGTGAACCCTAATCTCTACCGACTCCGGCATGGCCTTTGGCCGGAATATCTATATATATAT